>CAAKHG010020688.1:0-30398 GCA_901007715.1 Dactylopterus volitans
CAACGATTTAATTATAATTTCAGCTTCCCAACATGTCAACAACCCATATAACCTTCAGCTCTCCCAAGGCCATCAGCATTATTGTTCACGACATACACAAACACACTCACGCACATACACACACACACACACACACAGAGGCACACACACAGACTCAAGCAGACCTCAAAGCCTCTTCTCCTAGTTTTGTGACACTTAACCTGATTAATGCTTTGTTCTGGTCTAGGGCTTGCCTGGTCCGCAGGGTCCCATTGGTGTGCCTGGAGAGAAGGTGGGTAGCATGTCTCCCACTTAATTTCAGAATTAAAGCTGTGACCCCGTGACCCCTGTCATCACACAGCCTGGGGAGGCTGGCTGAGTGGGACAGTACAACCCGGCCACTTCTGTCTCCAATTCAGACACGACAGATCTGGACAGGAAATCAATACCAAAGAAACACACACACTCAGGCACAACAGACACCAGGGACGCCCCTTGCTGGCGTACATCACGAGGCTCGGCGGATAAAAGAAATAAAAAGGGGACTTAGTCATGAGCACAACGTGTTTGATAGAAGAGCAGCAAAGTGGGAAATGTGGTCTTTTTAGGTGTGAGGCGAGATGTTGTACCGTCTCTGAAGCCCAGCATCAGTATTCATGTGACTGTCTATCTGTCCTATACAGGGTCCCCAGGGGAAGCAGGGCATGCAGGGACTACCAGGCATTGATGGCCCTCCTGTAAGTACACACACACACACACACACACACACACACACACACACACACACGGCCTCAAACACATAAATACATGCACGTGTGTATGCATGCATAACTTTGCATGTTCAATATCGGCGCATAAATAGATGGAGAGAGTGCATCACTCCTGTTTCAGTCAACTACATGTTCAGGTGATATTACAACCGCGCGTGATTGACAGCTCTGCCGCATCAGCTAAAACACTAGAAGAGTCTGCACTGAACTCAAACAGCTCATGAACGCAGCCATCCCTTTTGTTTACAAAATGTCTTTATACTGTAAATAATTGAGTGCTATACCACCAGCTCAGCAGCGCAGGGGTGGCAAAAGCTCCGATGCTACATGCAAGCAACCCATTCAATCAAGCAAGCCACATACATATATATACGAATACACACATGATTATGTGAACATATACAGCCAAGAAATTAGTTAATCTCAAGTAGATATAAGAGGATTAAAATTTACCAGCCTACACGATCTCTTGCTTGCCAGCAGGGGGACAAAGTCGGCATTTCTGGAGCCAATCCAAACCACTATGACATTTAGAAAGGAATGAAAAATATTCCTACAGTGAGGCGTTTCTCATCACTAAGAATTAATTTCAGATTGTAGCCAGACACATTTAAATGAGTTTCATTTATTGTTCCTTTTATTGCTTTGCAAATCTTGGTGACACACAAGGTTTTTTTTTTTTTTAACCATGCCCCGCTCTCCACTGACTTTTCCTCCTCTTAATTGGTTGGTTGTACTTAGAGGTTTCAACCCAGGAATGATACAATTAATGTATAATGTTCTTGCTACTGTGGTAAATCACTGTGATTCCTGTTTTCCTGCTGCAGGGCCACCCAGGAAGGGAGGGCCCCCCGGGAGACAAAGGCGTTCAAGTGGGTAACTTCATATCTTAGGCTTATGTATTATAGTATAATAGCAAATTATTTCAAGTGCAGCATCATGCTCTTTCTTCTCCATCTATTGCAATTGTGCACTCAGTCACATTGCGCAACAAAAATGCGCACTCTCTTCAATGTAATCATTTTCTGTCTCACAATGTCATCACTCTTATCCTGCAAGAGCCGCATCTCATTAGGGTCGAAGCATCATCCACTATTTCTGTTCTGAAATGCTTATTGACAGTGACTGAGTGCAATACTTATTGCTATATGGTCATAAAATTGCATTTCCCCCCCCCCTGGCTTCTGCATGTTAAATGGAGGAATACTTTTGTACTTTTTCCCATGCAGGGTGTAATAGGCACTCAGGGGCCTATCGGATACCCAGGGGCCCGTGGAGTCAAGGTGAGACATAAATGCAGCATGATCTCAGGGGTAATATCCACTGAGATATTTCTTCCCACGGACATTTCTCCCCGCACGTATGTCTGGCTGTGACAGACAAGCTTCTTGAGTCTATAATTGACAGGTGACAGGTGGAGGGAAAGCGCCATGGTTCTCAAGGGGACTGCTAACAGCACAGAGAGGAGCATTTGATGGATAGGGGAGATGTCAGAGTCAGAGCAGGACTGTCAATTTTGAACTTTGGAAATTCAAGAATAAAAGTGAAGTTGTCATGGAACGGCGCTGCGCTCGTTGTTTGTTTTTGACACATCCTTGTGTTTGTCCGCTTCTTTATCTGGTAGTTTGGCTCAACGTCCTTTACGGGAGGCCTGACCTTGCTGGCAATCATTAGTATGAAATGAATGTAAGGTCAATAGCTGTTCAATAACAGAGCAATCGCAGGTCAAGAGAAAAATCAATCTTCACTTATAAATCCTTCCAGCATTTAGACCTGCCCCCTCCATCCCCCGCCCCCACGAGAAATAGATAACCAGCATTTCTTTCTGTGTGATGTCCTAAGAGCTTTCTTGAGAGTAGCCATGTAGGGACTCGCTGATTGAATTATATATAACTATTTTACTTGTTTTCTTAGGGAGCAGATGGAGTTAGGGGCTTAAAGGGAAGCAAAGGAGAGAAGGTGGGTAAAAGTTCTTGAAAAACAGCGAGCTGTCTCTATCGCATCTGTGGATGGTATCTTGACAAATTACAATGTAATGATGCCATTTATCATTAAAGAGCTTTCATCTCACATTACCTCTCCTCAATGCATAAGGGAGAAGACGGGTTCCCCGGGTTCAAAGGTGACATGGGCATCAATGGAGACCGCGTAAGCGCGCCGTCAAATCACAAGCCTCATTATCATTTTATCTCAGCTATTCTGTATTGAGCGCAGATAAAATCATCACTCCCCGTCCACTCTTCACTTTAGGGTGATAACGGCTCTCCGGGTGCTCGTGGAGAAGATGGACCAGAGGGGCCTAAGGGCCAAGCAGGACCCATGGGAGATTCGGGAGCTCTTGGAATAGCTGGCGAGAAGGTGCATTAATAAAAGATTACATTTACATTATGATACAAGGTTCAGACACAAAAGAAGAGGATAGATAGAGGACCGAATTGACTGGCCAATGCTAAGATAACTCTTATCTAAACCTTCATATGCTGCTACAGCACATTATAATGTTAATAACGCAAGGTTATCACGTTTGGTAGAGTTGGATTTTTTTTTTCCCAGTTGTGACAAAACTTCCATATAAAATGTCTGACATGCAGAAGATACAGAAGTTAATGTCCGCGCATTTATTACGTCAGGTTCGGCTTGCTGCCACCGGTGTGCATTTTTAAGGGTTTAATCTCTCCCTCATCACAATATGCGTCAATTTTAAGATATCATTCTGCACTGGCGCATGCATAGTCAGCAATATGCCGAACAGATTTTCATTTTTCACAGGTTTCTCTGGTTTATTTCTTCCTCCCCCCTTATCTTGCCTGTCTCTCCGCAGGGTAAACTCGGTGTGCCGGGATTGCCTGGATACCCAGGAAGACAGGGGCCTAAGGTGCATTAGCATTGATGAGCTTTAATGATCAGATAATGTGTCCTCTGGTTCCTTTACCGGAGCTTTTAAACCGGCGAGATGCGTGTCTTTGGCTGGACTGTTTCCTGTCTGATTAAAAATAAAGGATGATAAATGGCTTATTAAAAAAGCCTATTTTATTAATAGTTCATTAGTGACATCAATTTATTACATGCTGATGAATGGTGTGTTTAAGGCTGTGTTGGGCTCATGGATTAGATTTGCTTTAATTTGATACAGTAGTTAATTATACATAAATGAGACATTGGGGGTGATGTGTGATGAATGGAGGACTGAGGCTGATTAACCTCTATGTTTCTCTCCAGGGATCACTTGGCTTCCCTGGTATGGCAGGGGTCCTAGGAGAGAAAGGACGAAGGGTGAGGACCGTACTGACGTTTAAAACCACACCATATTCTTTATTCTCTCTTTTTATATGTTTTGCTGTAGCATGTAGGAGGTGCAAAAACAATTGAGCGATGTATAACTGTGAACTTTTACAATGCAGGGTCCCGCAGGGCAACCGGGGTCTGGAGGCCAAAGAGGTTCCAATGTGAGTGCAGCTATGAGTGCCATGCATTATGCATCATGGACTTACAAACGTTTTCAAGAGCTCTAAAATTTGCACTAATTAGATTCCATCAGTTTCCCACAAGTTGCAGCAGGGCACTTTTTCACAACACCAGCAGTTTATCTCCAGATGAGCTGTGCAGGTGCTTATCAGACTGTTTTCCAATTTTCACAGGGAGCCCGAGGGGGAAGAGGAGCAAGGGGGCCCACCGGAAAGCCCGGAGAAAAGGTGAGGTTGGCCCCAGACATGTACTAAAAAAAACACACAAAAAAAAAAAACCCTGAATAATACAAACACGTAACACACATGGTTGCATAAACTGTACTTAAAAATGCATTTCATAAAGAGTGGATGAATGCAGCAAAGAAGTCGGCGCTTGTTGTTGCCATTTGCGTGGAGATGACAGGCCATCTGGTGTAGTGAGAAGCGGCTGTCTGGCGAGGGATGTTTCAGTTTATACTCTCACCCTCAAAGACCATCTTGGGAAAACTAAACATTTGCTGGCAGGCTGAAAAATAAAAACATTTTCGTGTCTCATGCTTTTTGTTCTGCTCTGACTGAATTTTTATTTGTTGTCTGTCTTGCCCACCTGGAAGGGTTCTTCTGGACAAGATGGTCCTCCTGGATCCCCTGGAGAACAGGTGATCAATCTATGCTTGAATGGCAAACAGTGCCTAAATAGGACCATCGCTCTAAAGACCATCCCCTGGAAAATATGAGTTTGGGTTTGAGTGAGTTTTTATTATCGTCTAGGGTCCCCAAGGGCCACAGGGAAGAAATGGAGAACCAGGACCTAGGGGACCTAATGTGAGTGAGCTACACTGTATAATGATCGCAACACAGCCCACATTTTATACTCATGTTTGTTCGTGTTCATTATATTCAAGTAATGTGAGAAAATGCTTCTTTTTCAGGGTCCGCCCGGAAAAGATGGATTACCAGGTCACCCAGGCCAGAGAGGAGAACCAGTGAGCCACTTTCAGTTGCAGTAAAACTACACACAATGGAATTTTTTCCTCTATGGGGATGCAGACCCCAGCACTGACTTCACAGAGAAATTAGAGTAACAGGATTTACTGTATGTGTCAACACAGCAAACAAGTCAACAGTTAAGATTTAAGTTCCAGTGTAAGATGAAAAGCAAGTACTGAACTGAGCAAAACATCCTACCCTGACTGCAGCATCTGCACATCCTCTTTCCTGAGAGTCACTAGTCTAAATAAAGTCTTCTTTAACAGGGCTTCCAAGGCAAGAACGGTCCTCCCGGGCCCCCGGGTGTTGTTGGACCACAGGTGAGAATATCAGTCCGTGTGCTGCCTAATTCCCCCACTATTCATTTTAGATAACGTGTTTTTCAAATAACTCCGATGTGATTTCATTGCGAGCAATCCAGTCACCCGAGGGTCTTGTGCCCTTTGCTTGTTTTCAGGGCAAATCTGGTGAGACAGGGCCAACTGGAGATAGAGGCCATCCAGGGCCACCAGGACCTCCAGGTGAGCATGGATTACCCGGAGTTGCTGGAAAAGAGGGTGCCAAGGTAAGTGGTTTTTATCATAATGTCAGGATCATAATTACTTACTGGCATTACCTTATTATTGTTACCTTAGATAAAGCCCAAGGACTCTGTGAGTGCCGTCTGAATATCTTATCTCCTGCGTTTCGTCCTACTCTCATTTGATAATAAATAACAGAGGAAATGGTGTCGAGGATATTATGACTCATAAAAGATAAATGCTCCATCTTGGATATGACTTGCTGGTTGGTGTAATTTATAACTGCATAAGGGTCTGCTGGATACTTGTCCCGTATAATGTGTGTGTTTGTGTGGTTTCTAGGGAGACCCAGGTCCACCAGGAGCCTCAGGGAAGAGTGGCCCTGCTGGACTCCAAGGCTTCAGAGGGAGCAGGGGTATTCCTGGTGCGACGGTAATGCAAAATTCTATACATCCCAATCCTCACCTTCACTCTCAATCGGCATGAGATTCCTCTAACATTTCAAGCTCCACGATGAAATGAAAGAGGTTTGAAAATTGTCCCAAAATTGTTGATAAAAATGAAACCAAAGCAATTCTAAACTGCTAATACCTGATGGCGAATCTTACAGTGGGCTGCAACTGCCGCTTGATTGTGAACGCCGTTTGTCTCCGCAGGGTCCTGCAGGTTTAAAGGGAGGGGAGGGCCTTCCTGGTGTTGCAGGAATCATTGTAAGTCTGATTTTGTTAAAAATACATTTCATCCTTTGGCGTCTGCTCAGCCTCTATAGTATATAGAATGCTAGGCCATATGAAGCAGGAGGCTGTTTCCATGGTGATCATCGGTCGTGACCACCCCACTAAATCACAGAGTGAATCGTGTGATTTGCTTACCTCACCTCTCCATTTCTTCTTATTTGCAGGGTGCCACTGGAGAGAGGGGCCCTGCTGGGCCGGCCGGCGCTATTGGCCAGCCAGGACGGCCTGGCGGCGTGGGTCCTGCTGGGCCAATGGGAGAGAAAGGCGAGCCAGTAAGACTTGGAACATTGCTAATTTAGTATCTCAGGCTAAAGTGTCCTCTAACACACACTGTACCATCACCTCCCACCATTGAGTAATAAACGACATGTGCTCTTGCTTTGGAATGTGTCATTATGAGAGAGGGAGCAGGAGAGAGGTAAAACAAACAGGGCGGGGGAGTGCTGCTTTCTTGGATGAGAGTTTCCTTCCTGGTATAAAACATTAATCAAAGTGTCATGCTGCTGTATGAGGATCATAAGTATTGTAGCATTTGCTAGATGTATGCTTTTTACCCATCTGCTCCCAAGGGAGAGAAGGGCCCTGTGGGGCCGGCGGGGCACGATGGAGAGCCAGGACCTGTCGGGCTGCCGGGCACTGCAGGACCTTCAGGGCCTCCAGGGGAGGATGGAGACAAGGTAGTTACACTGGACAGTTAGCGTGCTGTGTGTGTGTGTGACTCAGTTATCTGTATGCGAGTTCACATGGATGCATATGTCTCCACAGGGAGAGACAGGAGCACCCGGCCAGAAGGGCAGCAAGGGAGACAAAGGAGAATCAGTGAGTATGAATTTCACGCAAATAGTCACATAATCACCTTGGATCACAGGGAGGTAGAAGACAAACTGGATTATTATTTGTTTGGGATAACTGGCTTGTCATTGGTTTGGGGAAATTCATTATAACAATTACTCTGCACAGCACATTGTTATATAATGAGCAGATGGCTTTCAATTGTGTCTTTCCTTCAGTTACAGTGCATTGAAATGTCACTTTGCTTTTCTAGGGACCCCCAGGACCTTATGGGATTCAAGGACCTGTAGGCCAGCCTGGCTTGCCAGTATGTCATCGTCACTTAGGATGCACCCTATAAATACATATCTGCATATGATGAGTTGCTTAAGGTTGTGCTGCGTTAGCACTGCTGACCTGTCGGTATGTTTTAGGGTGCAGACGGTGAGCCAGGTCCTCGTGGGCAGCAGGGAATGAACGGGGCGAAAGGAGATGAAGGAGTGAGGGGCTCTAAGGGAGAATCTGGTCCTTCGGGCCTACAGGTAAGGATGTATATAAATCCCCAGACTGACTGTGCTTTCATTTACATGTTTCCATCCCATGCACACGTCTGCATAGCTTAGCATTTCTGCATTTGTAGGGGATGCCAGGACCACCAGGGGAGAAAGGAGACAGTGGGCATGTTGGCTCAATGGTGAGTAATGCTTAGCAGTCTCCAAACACACAACACTCACATCGAGCAAAGAATCAGTCTCAAATCTGCTCGCGACACCACTTCTCTGACATCGCGCACTCTGCTTTGTGATTATTATGACTCTGACTTATCTTGATCTTGTCAGACTGGGTAATGACATTACTTTTCCTCGCAGTGTGCATGCCTTTGAATATGTTTTTTGTTTTTTTTTTCCTCCACTGTCCGTTTTTTTCTCATTTTCTTCTGCAGCATTAAAAGTGGTCTCATTGATCGGTTAGGGGGATTGAACATCTATGCGTGCATTAGAGGAAAAACAATTATTCGTTAGAGAGATTTGGGTAATGATGCAGGGCTTGTGCAAATATATTTCTGTCACGAAATGCCTGGAATGATTAGAAACTGGCTCAGTGTTTTTCTCTGAGTGATATGCAACTTGTGATGTCAGTGTCATGGCTTTCAGGCAATTTACTGTCACTGTGGATGAGGCAGCTCTGCTTGTGAGGATGACATGTATATTCTAACAAGGTGCTGGCTTTATCCAGCTTGAGACAGCTACATCCAAGAAAAAACAAAGAATGCTTTGTTTCAGAAAGAAACATGAATACAAGAGTCCATACAACAATATCATGTGGATACTGTACCTCCAGAGCAGTATAGCGTATGGTGCATCAACATTAGACCAGAAATGACCCAGAAAAAATGTGTTGTGTGCTTAAGATTATATGTGCCTTAGTTTTTCACACATACTGAAAATACAGTGTTGTAAAGGTTCAAGGTATCAGCAGGCTCTGAACTACACAGACAACCCACCACAGCTCATTAAACTTTAATTAGTTCCACCTATTTAGTTCCGTGGAGCCAGTAGTGCTGATTCTGCTTCTATGTGTCAAACTCATGAACCCACCTTTTCCTCAGCTCATAATCATGTCTTGGTTTTGCATAGACTATTCCAGTGTGATACACAGCGCACGCGCACGCACGCACGCACGCGCGCACACACACACACACACACACACACACAAAAATCAATTTAAACCACATTTTAAAAATTCGACTCTCTTCTCCCACAGTAGATGAGCTAAGAGCTGTCTCTGCATTGACAATGCTGACAATCAGCCTCAATTGTTCTGGAAAAATAGCTAAATTTGGGGTATATAAAGCATCTTTCACTGCTGCAGCTCCCAGTAAGCCAATCTTGTGAACAAGCATGCACATTGTCAGGGTGCAGAAAATGGCACTTTTAAACAGAATTAATTAATGTTGTAACTGTTATACAACACTGACATTCGCGATAACGTCACTGTTGACGAGCGAACAAAGCCTACTTTGGTGGGATTTTGACATGTTAGTCGGCTATGAGGCCATGGGGTATTTACTGTTACATAAAAAATACAGCTTCGGTAAACACACTGCGGTTGCAGTTTTTTTTTTTTTACATCTCTGTTGGTAATGGTCATATATCTTGGTTAAACCTCTCCACTCAGAACGATCTCATTCATGTATTTTCAATGTGTCATGAATCGGCGCAAATGACACAGCGTGCACGAAAGAGGAGAGCAAAAAGGGGAAGGTCCTGTAATATCAAAGGGGGGGGGGAGATTATAAAAAAAGAAAAAAAAGAGTGACAGAAAGGAGGCAGTAGAGCAATGGAGTGGAAGGGAGAGAGGCGGGGCACTGATTGTGAGGAGGAAGACGGTGTGACAGCTGCTAATCAGATTAGCCTCAGCCTTGGCTGTCTAATGAGCATCCTCCTTTGTGACAGTCATCTCACAACGCCGTCAACCATGAACACGCTCAACAAGATTCTCTGCAGCCTCTCTTCTCTCACAGCCAGATTAGGGAAGGAATGCATTAAAATGGAACCAAAACAAAAGAGAGAGAGATTGGTGTATGTGTGTGTGCTGTGTGTGTGCATGCGTGCGCCTGCGTGCGTGCGTGCGTGCGTGCGTGCGGTGGTGGTGGTGTGGTGCTGATGCTGAGGACTCACTGGGGAAGTTTCATTCATGTGTGAGCGCTGTGGATCACAGAATTCTCCCCTCTAATGCTCAAGTATCTCTCCAGCAGAAGGATGCGTTTCCTCTAGTCCCACACAGTCTTTCTCTGGGCAGATTGTCTGTCTTCCTCTCTCAGTGTCTTTACAACACACGTCTCCCTGCAAGACTTCACAGTGATTCAGAGCTCTGCTCAACATCTACTCAACTGAAACACACAGCGCGGTTAGGATTAATTGCTTGGCACTCTCTTGAGCTACACAGAACAGTCAAATCGCATGCCTTCGCTGTGGCTGAGAATCTTGTACATCACAGTCGAGGTTTCTTATTAATAAGAGAGAATAAGAGAGAGGGAGAGAGGGTTGGGGAGCAGGGAGGGATGAGCTGGATTGGAGTCTGTGTCATATTGAGGGTAATGACCTGTCTGGACGTCTTCATCATGTCACTACCATAATGATCATAGATACTGGGGCCATTGCATATGCAATCCAGTGTGAGCTGACTTCTCATTTAATTTAGGAGGCACCATCCGACCCCAAATCATATTCATTTTGTATTTATGACGCAGTATATCAAGCGGTATTGTCCACACCGGGATCCTAATGAGAACATTGTATTTGTCTCTCTCCACAGGGGCCGCCAGGACAGCATGGCCCACGTGGCCCTCAGGGGCCAGCTGGTGCAGAGGTAGAGTCGCCCATTTTTGTTTTTCTAAATTAGTCACAATTTTGGATTTCACTACAGTAATTTAGGCCATCCTCTTGCTGGGGATACAAATTCAAAAATGCACAAACACTCTAATGTGGGTAAAAACAGAATTCCCTCTGGTGCACAGTTCAGGCTTTAGAGAACTTAATACCAACAAACTGTTTAAATGTACCCTCGAATCCAAATGTAAAAAAAAATATCCATCACTTCATATACTCAGAGAGAAATTCCAAGTGCAACCGCTGCAATTGAACACTCACAAGAATCAGCCTTTTGGTTGCGTCTCCATGTGAGACATAAAGAAACCATGTTGGTGCACCATCTTTGGAATCAAGGAGCACTGCATTCAATACACCTTGTTTAAACTTTGAACTGAAAAACAGATGCTTCATATTTTCCAGCCCCGTGTCTCCACATTTAATATACAGGCTCTTTGTTTGAACTCCTCCTGCCATGGACCCTCCACTGCTTTTGAAACTTGAATTATTAAACAGTATTAGGATATAATCCCAGGGAGAGAGTTATATTTACTGCTCTATGAATCATTAAGAAGTATTAGACTATCATCCCTGAGAGGCAGTTATATTTACGTCTCGTAATGGCCGTCTCTCTGCAGCCTCTCCCGCCGCTCAATTATTCAGCAGTGAGCTGCAGAAAGCTCTGCGCGTGGCGCTAGTGTGGCACTAGCGCTCCATCACAGGGAGCGCGGAGATACAGCGGTCGCACAGACAGCGTGATCCATAAATGGATTGATACAGGAGTAGTGGAAGAGGAGGCAAATGGGACGGGATGGAGAGCAGTTGACAGTCGGATTTCACTAGTCGTGCGTGGCTGTGCTCAGCTCTCATGTTTGTGCACTCTAGCGAGACATGCTTTTACTGAGTTAGTCTCGAGATACCAAGCACGATACGCTGGCATGCATGCACGAAAGCGCGCGCGCACAGACACACACACACACACGCGAAAACAAACAGGCAACTTTTGTTTGCGAGAGGGGAACTAGCATCCACCCAATTGTGTGACTCAGACAATATCCACATGGCGAACCTGACATTCAATATTTTTCCCCTGTCTTGTGATTATTCTGCTCCAGTTTCAGCAGTCGGAGAGCAGAAGTGCTGACAAACAAGCAGACAAACAAAACAAAACAAAACTGCATCCAAGGACTCAATTTTCAAAAAAAAAAAAATCAAACAAGCATTTTCAAACATGCCCTTGTTTTATGACATTTTATTGCAAGCTGTTGCCTTCTACTGCAGGGCTCACCTGGAATGCCTGGTGGAGTTGGTCAGCCGGGGTCCGTCGGAGAGAAGGTCAGCATGTCCCAACAACAACACAATGTCCGCTTGCATACATATAACGGTGATTTGTGTCTGTGTGTGTGTTTGGTTTCTTGTTTTGTTTTGTTTTTTCAATCTTGCTGAATGTTCCATCTCATCAAGGGTGAGGATGGAGAGGCTGGAAACCCGGGGCTTGCCGGGGAGCCTGGCGTTGCCGTGAGTCATGTCGCCTCTTGCTCAGCCTATTACTTTTATTTCTCCCCTTGCTTATTCATTGAGTGTCATATCATTGGCTGTTGGCTCAGGGTGATAAAGGCGATGTGGGTGAGAAGGGTGACTCTGGTTCTCCTGGAGCAGCTGGACCTCCGGGACAAAGAGGAGTGCCAGGGGACGATGGCCCGAAAGGCAATCTTGTGAGTTTTTCTAAATGGGTGACTTTTACTGCGTATGTTGATTGGTTTATTCATGTCATGCATATGATGGTACTGAACTCACTCCATCTCCATAGGGCCCTATTGGATTCCCAGGTGATGCAGGACCCCCTGGAGAGCCTGGCGTCAATGTGAGTGTAATACGTTTTACATTTTTTATTATTGTCTACGATATACAATATATTGTCTGTAATTTCTCCAATATGATATTTTTTTCTTATTAAGGGAGTAGATGGTGAACTAGGACCCAAAGGTGACAATGGAGAACCTGGCAAAGCAGTGAGCAATGATTTTTTTTTTTTTTTTTTTTTGTCTTTTCTCTCTTGACAAAACAGTGTTTTCCGTCCTCATCACCATGGTCGGGGGCTCTTCTCTGTCATTGTTTTACTGGGTGGAAATATGTCTCTGTTTTGAATTTGGTTGTTTAATGTCATGTGCAGGGACCGCCAGGTGCCTCTGGAGAGCCAGGTCCTTCAGGACCTCCTGGAAGGAGGGTGAGCTTTATGAATTTCATTGGTTTGTAGCCATGCAGCTATTTCTGTGCATGTTGGTCGTAAATAGCTTGAGCCTTTTACTGAACATCACTGTGTCTCTCATCTTCAGGGTCATGTGGGTGCTGCAGGAAAAGAAGGGAAGCAAGGAATGAAAGGAACCAAGGTAACGATGACGGCACTGAGCTCAGTGGTCATATACAGTGTGGCGGCTTTTAACAAAGCCTTGCTGATCTATTCTCCTCTCCGTCTCGCTTCCATTGTTTGACAGGGGACTACGGGAACCCAGGGTCCAGCGGGGAAAACGGGCCCAGTGGGACCCCAAGGGCAGCCAGGCAGGCTTGGTCCAGAAGGGCTACAAGGCATCCCAGGCCCAGCAGTCAGTACACAATACAAAATGCTATTTAACAGAAATACCACATCATTGTGAAAACTGAGAGGATTATCATGACATAAACTGATTCTGTCTATGTGAGTCGAAGCATCATCATCCAAGGAAGACACTTTCAGTGAGAGTTCAAACAACACCAATAACTAAATAGTCTCTCTCAGCGCTGTGACATCATGTTCTCATTGTCCAGGGTGAGCAAGGTTTAAATGGACCAGCGGGACAAACTGGACCACCAGGACCAATAGTAAGATCCTTATATTTGGTTGATACTGGCGCTGATGGATTGAGAGGGAGATATGGGATTTTGCAATACAATAAAACAAAAACAAAAAAAAAAAACATTTTAATATGCAGAAATGATACACTGAAGTGAAGAAGTGATGCATCTGACATTGTTTCCAGGGGCCACCGGGACTTCTGGGTTTGAAAGGGGACTCTGGTGTGAAGGGGGACAAAGTGAGTGTTCAGCCCTTGACAGAAAAAAATGTTTCCAGTCTAAATCCTGCTAAAGAATAGTGTTGAACCATGTCTCTGTCTGCAGGGTCATGAAGGGCTGATTGGCCTAATTGGCCCTCCAGGAGAACCTGGTGAGAAAGGAGACAGGGGTCTTCCAGGCAACCAAGGAGCATATGGGCCTAAAGGAGATGAGGTATACATGGTTGCTACTGTGGTGCATCTGATAGTTCTGTTGAAAGAGGTGCACTAAGAGGACATACCTGTTCTTATGTGTAGGGTATGTCTGGCCAACCTGGTCCCACTGGCCCGCCGGGACCACCTGGACTGTCAGTAAGTGATGAAGTTACCAGTAGTTACATGCTGAATGTTTACAGCTCCTTGATGGGCTCTTTGATTTTGGTGAGACTTTGCAAAATATCCATGTAGAATTTGGGCAGAGAGGTTACAATAAACCTCACGGAGCAGCCCAACCTGGTTGGTGCTCAAACAAGAAGGAGAGACATGAAAAGACGTCATTTCTGGCTGCGATGAAAAAAAACAAACAGAACCCAAACAATAACAGAACAATAAAAACAGCCTTTCCATTGCAATGTTTTGAAACGTTTTAAAATTCCTTTGTGCTGTCTGAAAACTACTTTTAAAAAGCTGCACTCTTAAATTATTAATATGGCCAAATAGCAGTTTGAAATAGTGATTTATTCACACAAACTGCCCACGGTTGCAACTTGTTAATGTAAATTGTAATATCAGCTGCAACAGGAAAGCGGTCAGGAGGCATAGAAGAGATTCACAACGCTCACACGACATGCATAGAAGGAGTAAAATATGGTTCTATTTTTTTTTTTTCATTCTTTTGAAGGGCTGGGGGAGTGAAAGAAAAAAAGAGAAATAAAAACAAAATGTGGTTCTAGTTCATGGACTGTTCCTAACCTCTTTCTGTTCACCACTTCTTAATCAAAGGACGTTAAAGATTTAGATCTCAGGGAGCTAGTTGATTCCATCCTCAAAGAACAAAGCTCCTCTATTCAGAGAGCATCACTGCACATTATTAATCAGTATTTTGAACATATTGCTAAGCAGGTGCAAGATTACACAGTTCATAGCTGATTTGTATTTTGCAGTGCTTACTTGAGCATTACATTTTTTTTAAACTATCAATGTCTTTCATTTAAGTTTTACTCCTCCGTCCTCTCTTAGGGTGCAGCTGGAGAGAGAGGAACGAAGGGAGAAACGGTGAGTCCAGCCAGGTGCCTCATTTCTACATGCACTCACACCTCAGCTTGGTAAGCAGCTGCTAGCAGCATATGCCCGGGAAGAAGGAGGAAGTGTGTTTGCTGGCTTAAATGTGCCATGTTTCATAATCATAATGCTCGACAGTGTTAACCGCATGCATTTGGAACTGAGAGGCTGCTGTACAGCCATGCCTGCCTTGTGTGTAATTTTTCCATTGGGCCCTTTTAATAGGATTTGGTTCTGGTGTGTGATGTTATGAAAACCACCATAGTGTGTCAGGAGAGACAAAGCTTTGACCACAGAGTGCTGATGCACACAGCTGGATAATCCTATAAAGCTGCAGCCGTATCTGCCTGAATAAAGCCTGGAGTTAGCCAAGCGATGTGAAAGAGGCTGCAGGTGAGAGATGATTGACACAAATCTTTTCCTCTTCTATCAACATCCAGGGTGTTGTTGGTCCCAGAGGTGATCCAGGCCCTGCTGGCCCCCCGGGACTCCCAGTGAGTACCTCCAATAATCCATATCATGGCCTTCTCACTACCATGTTCATCCTCTTTCTTTGCTCACCTGTCTGCGCTACCTCCAGGGACCCCCAGCAACAATGGTGGAGCCCCTACCAATCAGGGAGGGCAGACGGAAGCGAAGAAGGCACTCAGATCGGACAGGAGGCGCAGCCCCATCTACAGAGGAGGAAGTGGACATCAATATGGAAGAGTTCCTTCAAGCAGACCAGCCTCCAGAGGATGCTGAGGGAATGGAGGAAGTCTTTGCCACCCTGGCATCCATGAAAACCGAGGTGGAGCTAATGAGGAAGCCCCTGGGAACCTTTGACAGCCCTGCCCGCACCTGCAAAGAGCTCATGATGGTCCAACCTGACTACAAAGACGGTGAGAAATGACAGAGAGTCATCATGATTTACGCCACATTGAAAACTAGTCCAGAGAAAAAGTGGATAGATTTCAGGTGAGCAGACAGACCCCCTTTTACTTTTAATGTAGTTTATCCTTTTGCCGACTGTATGCTGTCATCATAGACCCCTGCTACACCTTCCATTAAATCTGATTACTTTTACACCCTGTCCACATTATCATTCAGTGGCTTTGTCCAGCTGACGTCACTTTATCCTCCCGTTTTCGCGGGTCCACAAAGCAGCAAACAAAGAAACCAAAAAAAAAGGCAGAACAGAAGAAAACGGGAGCAGCATGTGAAGCTGTGTTGTTTGCTTTTCGAAATGAGGGGGAGAAGCTGAGGACGAAAGCAGAGAAGAGAGCTGATTTATGCAGCCGCTTCTGTTTAAGCTGCTCCAGAAGACGATGTGGAAGACAGTCAAGCCTGGTTGGAAGGGATAGTTACGCATGAGGACCGGCTGTCCAACCTACAAATATGTTGTCAAACTTCTGGGTTTAACTTTGGCGAAGGGCTGCAGCCGGCGTTATCCAGAAGAGACGCAACACTGGCTTTGCACTCAGCCGGTTTGACCGATCGGATTGCGGTCCCGGCGCATCCTGTTTTGCATTTACAGCTGAACTTTCATGTCGTCAAGCAATCGGATATAGCAGAATGCATTCGAATCCCAGGTGAAAACAGGGTAATAGATGTGTTCCTTATGTGCAGCTCGACTGATTGTCGCAATTTACAGGAGATTACTGGATAGACCCCAACCAAGGCTGCAACCGCGACTCTATCAAGGTCTACTGTAACTTCACAGCTGATGGAGAAACCTGTCTCGACCCTGACAAGCGGTTTGAAACGGTAGGTGCAAAATCCCCTGAAGTAGACCGCTGCGGTCTGAGTACCTCAATCTAAAATTGTATCTTCTTCTTCTTCTACAGGTCAAATTAGCAGCGTGGAATAAAGAGCAGCCAGGAGGATGGTACAGCCAATACAGGAGAGGCAAGCAGGTAGAAAACTGTGCTCACATTACTCTCAGCTTGCTTCAAAAGTCTTTTTCAGCTAAATTGCTCCTCCTAATTGCGATTGTTTTAGGGATGTCCCTGTGTACGATAGGAGGCATGAGCACTGTTGAGGCCTGCGACCGCCCACGTGCACGTTTATCTCTGTGTTTATTTTTGCGAATCCGTTCGCCGCAAATTTGGTATTAACCTATTGGACCGTGTGCAATGAGTGAGCTGATTTGATGTTGCCAGTGTTTGGTTTCAGCAGTCTGGATGACTCACACAAAAGCCATTGGCAGGTCTCGCTCTCTCTCTCTCTCTTCTTTACTGGCATTCAGAGCAGGTGACTCAGACCGCCAGCCTTTCATGCGCACCTGATCAGAGGTCCTATAGCCCTCTCAGATAATCACGGAGCTACCGGCAGAACTGCAATTCAATGACTCTCTCACACAGGGTCCTTGAATCTCCTGCGATGTTTTTTCTGCTTTTTCCCCTTTCGATTTTCCACTTTACTCGCCCCAATCAGTTCCAATTCATAGAAGAAGCTGTTCCAACTTCTTTTAACCTTTGCTCATGTAAATCACCCACAACTTTTACAACTTCAGCAATGGATTTTTTTTTTGTTAATTTATTGAGATTACATATCATTTAAAGGTAATGATATTTAAAATGTGCCCTTGCTTTTTATGTGTAACATTCTATTTCTAATACGACTGCTCCGCCTGTGTCTGTTGATCTGTGTGGACCAGTTCTTCTACAGCGACAGGGATGGGAGCCCTGTACACGTGGTTCAGCTGACCTTCCTGAAACTTCTCAGTGCCACAGCCAAGCAGAGCTTCATTTACACCTGCCAGAACTCAGCAGGCTGGTTTGACAGCACGTCCCGCTCCTACCAGCATGCCCTGCGCTTCCGGGGCAGCAATGATGAGGAGCTGACACAAGCCAAAAGCCCCTTCATCCATGCAGTTCATGATGGATGCCAGGTCAGTGCTGAGACACGGAAAAGAGACAGAGAGGAATTTAGCCCTAATCAGCCTTGTGTGTTTATCACTGATTCTGTGAGAAGGCGGTTGTCAAATCACTGATATGTCGTAAATGTTTTCTCTTTCAGTTCCGCAAAGGTCAGGAGAGGACAGTTCTAGAGATTGACTCCTCAGCAGAGATCCTCCCCATTACAGATGTGGCTGCAGCAGACTTTGGCAGCAGCAATCAGAAGTTTGGATTCCAACTTGGACGAGTGTGCTTCAGTGGTTAACATCTTGCCGACAAAACAAAAAAGGAAAAAAGAAAAAGAAAAAAAAAAACAAGCAAGACAGAAACTGGACTTTTACCACTGCCCCAAGTAATATTTATTATATTTTCCTGTATGAGATGGGTTAGCGGTATATTATTTAAGACTTTTCAACAGCCAATGAAATAGGTTCAGCGGCTTTGCAACAACAAGAAGGATGGCAATACAGAGGACATTCATCAGTGCATTTTACCAAAGGGAAATAGTACAATTAGATATTTAATTTTAAATGTTTTGGGGCGTCTCTTTCTCCCACTGCTTGCGTTTGACGTAATTGCTCCTCTACAATTACAAGGACTGAGACGGATCTGTGCGAAGGAGGAACAACAAGTCTGTCAAGTGGGACTTTTCAGACGGTGTACGAACTGGTTAGCTACCTAATGTTTTCAAAGACCAGGACTGAATAAATAAGTGACTGAATAAATCAGTGACGTTGTCAAACTAATTTGCATGCTCCGATTTCACTATAAAGACAACTGCATAGCTGTTTAGAACTAGCCTAGCATATTAATTCCAAACAAGCACCATAATTCATTTTCTCTGTGCAGGAATGATAAATTGTCCTTTATACCCTTCAACTGCAGTTTGCTCCGTGAATTACCTTGATTAGTATTCAATGGGCATTTCCAGCTATTGAACCAGACACTTACTTGAAAGGATAAGGTTGTTTCTGATATGCTTTCCTCCTTGGGCTTGATAACAAGCTTTTTGAGCCCTCCATGTTTCCACAGAGTGCGGTACTGTATATGTCAGCCTAACATCCCTTCTCCTGTGGTGTGTTCTTGAGATGACATACCTCAGCAGCTAGATTGGGGATAGAGCATGCTGATTAAAATGTTCTCGAGTCTTAGCTGCAGTCCTTTGCGCTTTAAGAGACATTTCATGCACCTCTTGAAAGCCGATGACACATTCTGTTTTCATTCTCCTGCTCCAAGTCAGTTTTTTTTTTTTTTGTTGTTTTTTTTTTGTGGTCTTTGTCCGTATGTGGAATTTAACATGTTGCTGTTCGTTTGACATGATTTGCTCTTCAGTGGTGCTAAAGATGATTTTGTTATTTTTGTGTCACTGTGTTTGTGTGTCTCTGTGGACAGGATTAGAGGACAAGAGGGAGGAGGGGGGTTATTGCTCTTTCAGCAGCTAGAAAACACCCTCAAAGGCTGTGGGCTGTAGTCCACTCGGGTTTCTGCATATCTTCTGGCTGATTGTGCCAATTTCACAGGGCCAGTCAAAGGAGGTTAGGGATGTTCCAGAGCAATGTAGTTAATAGCTTTAAAGGGAAGTCCACTGTTCGACTGAATTTACATTGTGCTGTTTCAGGGATTTTTGATAGTGAAGTAGTAGTCGTCTTCGAGACAGGAGCTTTAGTGACATTAATGCTTTTAAAATACTTCTTTTTTTTTATTGTGTGGCTGTCAATCAGAAATGATCCTCACAGCTCTGTAAAATTATGGCCGATGCTTTTATGGTGTTGTATCCCATTATTCACCATCTGCGAAGTAGCTCCAGGATTTGTTTATCGATGACATTATTGCCGCAGTCTGTCTCGGCGTGCCGGCCTCGGTGGGGTCTTACTCAAATTAACAAACAGAACCGTGAAATATTACAGAAATGACACATGTATGTAAATTCTCATTTTCCAGTTGATTCTCCCTTCGGCAAATTAAAATTTGTTTCTCTGCCTGCCTCCTCCAACTCAAACAACGTGACCATGTATCCACCGTGTGCGATTTATTCACTCAAGCGGTTCAATTTGTTTCATGGCATTTAAACATTCCAATAATTAACTCCTCTCCTCCCATTCCTTCCTGCACTGCCCCTCCTGTGCATAGTGTAGTAATTTTATATACTGTACAGTCATTCTTAGGACTTTATGAGCAATAACCGGTTGCCTGAATGAAAGACAATTGTATCTGTGAAAAACTGATGTGTGAATAAAAACAACAAAGAAGTCAAGATGCTTTTTTTTTTTTTTCTTCCTTTCGCTCCTTCAAGGCGGACGCACAGCTTAGAACAATAAGCATGAGAGGAAGCAGCTGCCTGCAGTGTCCAGTCGGAGTGTAAAAGACAAAGAGGAGATTTTCATTAACAGCTAGTTCTGCGGCAGTCGCTCAGCTAGTTTTGAATCAGCGTCGTCACATAGCCAACGTAATCAACTCTGATTTGCTCGCACGTTCATTTATTTCAATTAGCTCTGTTTCAGAGCTCAAGAGGGGAGGGGTGGGAGCCGACAGACAAGAGGGGAGGTCAGTGTTGAAATGACTGGGGTCTGGAAATTCAGCAATCTGTGTTGCTGGTTAATTCTTGGTGGGGGAAAAAAAATGTCGTCACTCATTTGAACTGGTTTGCTCTGAGTTTCATCATACATCCTCTCACTGTCTTAACTCCATCCCCACAAACACACATGCAAAAATGACTTCTCGATCATTCATGCAGACTCATCGGGTTACACTGAACACACACGCACGCGCGCGCACACACAAGCACGCACAAGTGAGGTGCTCATCCCCTTTAGGGCCCGCTGTTCAAGGTTAGCATCACTGGTAGAATAAAGGTTACCATGTTATCCTTTTCTCCTTTCTGCTCCCTTCCACTCAATTGAATTTTAACCACGCTAAGTTCTTGACCAGGAAAGGTCATCTGCTGCCACTACCTCGGAATAATGATCACGCAGGAAAGCAGTGTGACTGTCAATATAGTAAATTCCGCAGTACCATGCCCTTTCCGTTTGCTCACGTTCAACCTTTAGTGCACGCCATCGCTGAGACATCACATCCGATGTCTTGTCTTTCTTCCTCCGAAAACTGAATCCACACTGCTCCACTGTCTGTTTAGAGCTGAAAATCATGATTGAAAAATACGCGGCAATCAGATCTGAGCTGCTAAAGAGCTCTTCACTCAGTTGACCCTTGAGCTCAGCGCTGTAAAAGCCTGTGGAGATGTGGAAAGTTGGACAAACGCAAACATGCAGTCATGAGAAGTACGACTGAATGGCAGCATTTCAAATCCCCGTCAAATTTATCACGACTCAAAATAAGAAATAACCAAAACTAATGAATATTTTCTTGTTCCTCTTTTTGAATAATATAAAATCTCAGCTGTCACTTAACTCTGCATAAACTGCACTGTTCAAAGCAAGTTGTCATTTCCTTGCTTTTCGATTGTAGTTTGTCCTAAGAGCTATTCGAAAACTGTTGACTGAGCCGTGTCACAGCAAGTGGACAAGTGAGGGTTGCTTTGCAAGAATTTCTACAATGAATAACAGGTTTATATTTCACCACTGCATTAAGTATTACTTGACAGTTGGTACTTTATGACTCCATTACCCCTCCCAGTGAAGTCTCAATTTGTTTCATTATCTTCTCGCTCAGATGTGTTTGTTTGTTTGTTTGTTTGTTTGAATGTCTGTTTCTTGGCAGGATTATCCAGAATTACCACATTTGGCTGAGCATGGTGGAGGGGTGAATCATAGGCCAAAGAGTAGCCCATTATCTTTTGGGGCCAATCCATTAAACTTAGCAAAAACTACTTTTTTTTCTTTTTTGGCATTGGCAGTTGCAGTGGTGGAGGTCTGCCCTTCTGTTAGCGCGACCGCATGATAAACTACCTAGCCATTTTTTAAATAAGCTTGCTGGTGGGGTGGAGCATGGGCAAAGGGGGATAACCCATTAAATTTGGGTGAAGATGTAATTTTTTCCAGTGCAAATACTATATGAACCTTGGCGGATGGAGAGCCCTTCTGGTTTTGTAAGTGGATTTGAAGGATCGCTGGCCACTGTGTTATTGTATTAGTGTCCCTGATGCTTTATCTAAAGAAACCTGATGTGCTCTGATCCGCAAACATCATCTGTTAAATGGTCGCCGTGCAAGAATGGCCCACGTGAAACTGCTCTTCTTGAGCTAAGCTCTTATATAAGTGCATTAGCATAACTCATCGGTAGCGCTGTCCTTAGCTGCTGCTTATTGGAAACACTGTCTCTCTTCTAACTTCCCCTTCCCCTCTCCGTGTCGCTCTCATGTCTCTCTTTCTAACTGCCTCTGTTCTGCGCTCGTCTCACATCTCTGCCTCATTATTCCGGAACTGAAAACGTTAGCGATGTTTCTTTGTTATTTGCCGGACTGTCACATCTTGCTCTCTCGCTCTCTCTCTCTCTCTCTCTGTCTCTCTCTCTCTCTCGCTCTCTCCCTGATTCTTATGTTTTTTTATTGCCCAGAGCTCCTCCCTGGTGACATTGATTCTAACTCAGCCAAACGTGTCAAAAAGTCACAGTGACAAATGCACAAAATTAAACAGACATCCAGATTAATGAGAGAAACTCAGTGGGAATATGTACATTTGTGGGTGAGCAGGGGCATTCCCTCGGTATCAACACATCCACTCAAATCCGGATGTTGTGTCAGAGCAGATAACGGCAGACATTATTTTCCACACCACTGATGTGTATAAGAGTGTACATGCTCGCACTCGGTTTAGCATCTTGCATTGTGTAATGACTAGAACTTGGATCACGTCGAGCTCGTGCTGAACATAGCACTTGATGCGCGGGCCTGCGTTTGTGAAATCAGGAGCGTTTATCAGCGGAGCAGGGTCCCCTCTTATTAGTGTGCATGCAGGCACCCGTCCCCTGCCAGGTCCTGGCCACAGGGAGAGGTGGTGGTGGTGGTGGTGTGTGTGGTGAGGATAATTTCCACAGACGCCTTTTCTATCAGAAGCACTTATCAACAAAACTAACATTAGTGAAGTAGTTTGGGAGGGAAAACAGTGACTGGAAGGTGAGGGAGGGTAATGGAAATCCCCCCCACATCCCCACCCACCACCCGGGCGAGTGCACAAAGCTTGGTGAGAGGGCTCGGCAAACAGAGCGCCTTGGAATTCAAACACGCAGCTCGAGAACACCCCCGCTTGCTTCCAACACACACGTTCAACTGTTAATTTGCCGCCTGCTTCGGCTCTCAGCATCCCTTGCCACAGCCACGACCACGGCCGTGCCATCTTCACTTAGCTCACTAAAAGAGGGACCGAGTTGCCTGCAAGCGCCTCTAAACAGCCAAAGTAATCAGTGGTGTCTCGGAGTGGGAGAAAGAAATGGAGGCGAATAGAGGAATGGGAAAGAATGAAAGAGCAAGCAGGGAGAGAAAGAGAGAGAGAGAGAGAGAGAGCAAGAGAGCGAGAGAGAGCGAGAAGGAGTCGTTTAGACGGGCCTGCGATGCATGAATCATTCAGGCCAATTCAAACATGCACAGCTGTTCATAAATCCTAAGCAGGCAGTGTTAATGAACAAACTTAGCCCTGATCAGGGAAATAGGAGGAACAGCGACAGGGGATCTGTTTTCTAGTGTGTGTGTGTGTGTGTGTGTCTGTGTGTGTGATTTGTTAGCGATAGAAGGAGCGCTAGCTGCATGACCCCCGTCGTTCAACGGAGATGATTTTTTTTTTCCCCCCCATAAATATGATGACGCAGTGATGGGAAAAGACCAGGAGGGAGACTGTGATTCAGCTGTGGGAGTTTCACCGGCTCAGACTTCGGCTGAAAAGCTGCGGAAACTAATCTGCACCATTCACCTCCACGAGACCGGCTGCTCCCACTGTGGTCCTGAATGCACAGAAATCCTCACTTTTTCTCCACCTCTTACTTCATCAGCCGCCTGTAATTTCCTCTCGCCCGCTTCCCCTCTCCCCCTGCCCTCCTCTGAATGATCAATGTGTCCTGTCCTGTATTAGTTCCTGTGGCAGCACTGACACGGTTGTTATGCTATCACAGAGAATCCGATGTGGCAGCATTTCATGGGCACCTGGACACTTTTCATAAATCTTTCAAGGCAGAGGTGAACTGCGGAGGAGACTGAGCTCACAGCGAGACGGGCCGGCAAAGAACTGGTACTCAAAAAGCCTCATTTAGTCTAAAGAGAGAAATATTAAAAAAGAAAAATACTTGACACATAATGGTGCTAATATAGCGGGGGGAAATGGCTATGTTTTCCGTCGCTGGTGTGCCGTCGTGTAGCAGCAAAACGGATAAAGCCTGATAATCTCAGTACACTGAGGGTATAAAGTACAGCCTACTTGTCAGTGCAAGTGGAAATGTCTGAATTAGGCTTTTATATGTTTCACAATAATGAGTACATTTGGGCCCCAACTCTGCGGCTCTTCAATATTTCAAAACCAACCTGTGACAGGAGGCAATATTCTGAACTGGCAATTGGGAATCTTTGCTGCAGTTACTCATTTTTTTCTGCGTCTGTCGGCTCAAACAGACAGCGAAGCTCAAATCGCACTCTCTTCCTCTCACTTGTCCACACACTCGTGGAGCGGCGACACAAAAGGCGCATTCATGGCTCTGACCTGGAAAACAAAGAAAAACACAAAAATAACCAAACACCTGCATGGCAAAGGAGTAATTCGTTGGCAACTGCATCACTAATAATCACACTTTTTGCATGGCGAATATATGTGTGTTTTATTTCACCGCAGCGCTTTTCCTTTTGGATGATAGTTCAGTGCCACAAAAACAGCTTCAATGCACGTAATCTGTCACAGCCTTCCCCTAAAATCGCCATCTTCAAATTGCATGAGGTGCTGTAACAACGCATTGTGTCGCGCAAAGGCAGCAATGACAGTCTTTGTTCCTCGGCCATTACCCGTTTCTCTGGGATACAATAAACCAGTATAAAAGCAGAGAATGCAGGCCAGTGTTAACACACAGCCACGCTCATTAAGAAGTCTTCATGCTGGCATTTGATTCCCTTTGCCTGTGCCTCATAACTGTGCAGCACAAACAGGTCTTTAGTTAGACTCCCTGTTCAATATCCACTTTCTCCAGGACACATCAAACACCCATTTCCAGTCAAGTCCCACATGCGCGCTTGTTTCTGCATCAGACGAAAGTGCGGCAATACACTGATTGAATGCTTTGCTGCCTGAATAAACCGAATTCTGCTGTGTTTAAAGCACAATGCTTCAATTTCGATTCCGAGATCGAGGCTCCGCCGAGAGTCGGCGCACTGTGTTTTCCTTACATCTTTACACGCGTACAAGCGTTACGGCCACATTGTAGAATGAATGTATGCTTATGTTAACGAGACTGTGTGTTGCCTGTGCTGCTGCAGTGCTAATGAGAGACCAGGGGTTTCAGGTGTGGGTGCTTTGAGACAGGAGGTGAGTGACAGGGCTCATGAATAGTGATGGCCGACAGCTGCTCATTAACCAAGAGACTGTCTGTCAGCCGGCAGACTGGAACGGCAGCCCTTCCCCTATGCACACTTGCACATAAACACACAGGCATTGAAAATACATAAGCTCATGCAGGTGCACCACAACACACACATGCAAACATATTCACCGATATAGCCTATCCCCTTCATCTGGGTCCCCTGTGCCTGCGACGGAGCAGAGGGCGAGCCCGCCTTCCCCCTTGACAGCGTTAGCTCAGTGTGGCTATTACCTGTGTGCTCATACCCCTCCTGCTGGGGCAAGACCCTCGCTGAATATGGAAACACCTGCCAGATGTAAATTCTGAATGAAGCCCAGAGTGCAAAAAGGTACAAAGGAATAAGGAGACGGCAGCGCTCATAGAAGTGAAATTCAGTTTACAAGTTCTTTAAGCTTTTCTACAGAGGAAATGAATGTCTTTTATCATCTGCCACTCTTGACAACCTTGAAAGAAAGCTGATATTCAAATGCAAGGTGACCTAGTTTTTGTATGCACTTTACCTGTGGGTGTAATTTACTCGGTGTGTAATTTGCGGTTTTGTAATATTGCTCCTCAAGGTAATTGTGTTTGAAATCATATTAAATAACGTGACATAAAGTCTTTAAACCATTTGTGGCTACACGGTATTACAAGAGTATCACAGGAAGATCGGTGTGTGTACGATTCAGGGTTAGTCTGACCACACACTGAGCAGCTCTCAGTGTATCTAAGGACAAGCTATGGACGGTGAGATATAAACCAATGGCATTGAATCATTTTTATTTCACAATGAATTCAACAACATGTCCGAAGATTCTACACGGGTGTATGTTGATTGAAATAATAAATTTATGTCCAATGTATTGTGTTGGAGATATCGACTGACCGACTAGTCTGCCCTGTCTCATAGTAGCACCTTGTACATTAAGTGGCAACAGTGAGCCATTGTAGCATCCAGACTTCCCACAGTCCAGCATAAGAAGCTGAAGACGTAACGCTGCCCAGAGGCAATTTTACAAACGGCATTGTAGTAATGGAACATAATTTTGAATGACATGTAGAACATCCATGTTGGACATTATCCGAAATCCAGGTACCTGCTGCTTGTTTTTTGCATTTTGTGAAGACTTAAAAATCATCTTTTAACACATATTCATCACACACACACACACACACACACACACACACTGAAGCCGTTGTGAACTTAAGACATGACATGAATGAAAACTACACGTGGATCTTCATATTATCATCCGCTGCAGTGAAGATGATAGAATTGTTGTCTGTGCAGAAGCCTGGTGTTTGCGTAGCCGTGGCACTTCTTGAGACACAAGGCGTATGTTCGCTGCTCGACTGCGCCGATGCTTGATGCATAAAATACAAATATGGCGTGAAACATGTTGATTTTGGCGCTTCGGCTCCATTTTGGCCATTTGCACGGTCTGCCAAGGCGATACCTACTTGCAACTCAACAAGCATGAAAAAAGCTGTGTGTCTCTGTGAGCATGCCCAAATTACGGTCTCGGCAAATCTTGCCTGTGTGAGATTTTACAGTTTGTTCTTTTCGGTTCGCTGGTTCTGTTAAGCTGCTTCCTGTTTAATTTTCAGCCCTTTCCTTGAGCGTCTCTTTTTTTTTTTTATTCCCTGGCGCTTATTCCTCACATGGGTCTTAATAGTTAATCAGTAGTCTACGCTGCTTCTTTTGTCTCCTCAGCCAATCAGCTGCCTGCTCGCTCTCATGCCTGTCCACCTGTTCCTCATTATGTGATTGTTCTTTTGTGTTTTAGTCCTGTTTGCTGTGTCTTTGATCACTCTGTTAAGTTTGGACAGTTGAGTAAATGTCTGCTTGGTTTCTCTGGTTAGTCTGTTCACCCCTGCTTGTTTGTTTTTTCAGCGCAGCCTGAAAGTCGTTTCTGAGTTCCAGTTTTTATATTTTTTGGTTGTTGCACAAATAAAAACCAGAGCCTCTGCATTTGGATCAACCAGCCGCCATTTACCGCAACAGTTTCAACACTGACAATTAGTCATTAAAATTATAACCAGAGCCTTTTTTCTTTAATTCTCAACAAAGTGTAATAAGAAGGGACTTCTGAACCTCTGCAAACATTTTTCCATTAAAACCAAAATACTTAATTTCACCCGTCAAAACTATGTCAGCCGTTTTAGCTCATAAGCTGACATATTAACAGTCCAAAGTGATGAGTGGATAAAACCATTTCACATTTATTAGGGCTCGAAAGATACTGATTATTGACATCAAGTCCCACATGTGACCAAGAAGAGAACTTTGATGGGATGCCAATGCTGTGATCTTTAATTGAGATGTCCAGAAATGAAGATATACACTGGACTGAACTCGGAGTGAAAAGGCAGTTTAGTTACGGACAAAAAAAAAAAAAAAACCCTGAGGAAATTAAGTTCTAGCATAAGTTCTGGCAGGGAGATTATACCTTTGCATGCTCAAGCCTGTAGTTTGCTTGTCATTCATGTCATTCAGTCCTCTCACACGTGCCCGTGCTTCATTTCCTGGCTGCCATCATCTGATTAAGATATCGGCTGATTTGTCAGCTCATCTCAGCCGCACAGAATCACACCTCTGCTCCTGGCCCATCCTCATGCTGGACTCTCTTTTGTTCTCAATCACCATTGGCCGCCACCACCGGTGTCCTCTCAGCATGGATGTCATGGCAGAGGCAAAAAGACCAAAGACTGATGTTAATGGGGGAAGGGAGGAAGGGAAAAAGGGAGTGATATCCATACCTGCCGTCCATCACTAAGCCAGAGTATTCGCAAGCCGCCCGAAACCGCAGTTTGACCCGCAACAGCTGCGGGTCCAGATCTTGACTGACACTGATATTAATGACACCAACCAGAAGTATGAGAAATGTCACACTGAAACCAAAACTATTTTAAAATAATAAGAGATATTTCCATTCCCTTGTGTTCCAGGCTCTCTCCAAATTATTTGTTTTTCCTTTAAACAATGCCAAAGTGGTGCTGATTCTTTTGTCATTGGCGAATCAATAGTAAAAAAAAAAATCCACTGGCATCATCTAGCTGCATTTATGTCCACAAAAGCTGCAAGTGCTCAGCAATATGACTCGAGGAGGCTTGAAGCCTGCCATATTGTATGCTAAAGTCTAATCAAGCTTCTTTTGCATTCAGATGCCCAAAAATGACTGCTTGTGGCCTCAATTATTGATTATTTCGTAGCCTTTAATGGCACGAGCATGCCAGCTGATTGTTTGAATTTGTTTATGCTGTTAATAACAAAATAACTGAATAAATAACTGTTTACAATACATGACAACTGGAAAGAATGTAGATAAGTTTACTCATTGTGTTTGGTGACAAATTAGCACCTCTGATCTGAGTTACTCAACTCGTCTAATCTGCAGGCGTCTCGTGATCACGCTCATTTTCACAGCAAAGCCCCGTCTCCACCTCTGACAGGCATGGCTGTTGCTAAAATATTCATATGCAAATTAGCATTTGATATCATCTGAAGACGTCTTTTGACTTTTTGAGCAGTCATTAACTCCCTCCCTGCGCGGAGAAATGGCAATAGGCAAAGACTGCTCGATCTAATTTCACTTTTATGCTAATTGTCTATTTGGGTGGGAGCATCCATTCGAAAAAGCACTTTCTCACTCTTGTTAAAGCCAACTCCCATATCTTGTGAGTTTTTGAAAGCAGAGGAACAATGAGCCCGTAAGCTATAGCTGGCAACGCGTACAGCGGCACCTCTGCTTAAAAGCCTCTGATGGAATGCTCCTTTTGTTTGTAATCGATCGAGAAAGGCAGGCACCCACCGTGTAATTGTAGCCTCATTTGATCTCAAATATACCATGCTGCTCTACACAACTGAGAGCGCCGAGCAAGGATGAGTTTGAAACACCTTCATTACACTTAATACACACTCCAGCATGCTCACTTCCTTGCCCTCGCCCTTGCGTGGACACACACACATTTGCACCCTCCTTTGCACTCTCATTTCTATTTCAAATTGTATGACCCTCTCTCTGCTGGTCTGTCTTTTCCCGCAATCTCTCTCTGTGTCTTGTCTTCAATCATACTCAACAAACAACTACACGCACACACGCACACACACACACACACACACACACGCACACACACACACGCACACACACACTCACTGCCTATCTTGGAATGAGCCTGGGATTGATTCTAGTCACACTAGAGTGGGGCGAAATGAGCAGTCACTCTGAATAGGCAGAGGCGACAAATAATACAGATATGAACGTCGGAGGAATAATTGAAGAAAGTGTTTTATATGTAAAAGACAGAGGAGGATGGGGCGGAATTGAATCTCAGAGAAAATGAGGAGTGGGTTGTGTCTCGAGGGGAGAGGGGGGGCAGGGGGGGCGGGCTCACAGTGCCTCAGCCATGTTTGAAGAAAATAGAGGATAATTAGAGTGGTCAGTGGCTTCCAATGGGCCCAACACTGATGAGCCTAACTCTTCCTTTATCTCTCGTCGACCCCCTCCCCACTCCCGCCCATCCTCCATTCGTTACCCTTTTTAGCATCTCTCAGTCAATTGTCAGTCCATGTTCATATAACCCTCTGTCCCCGTTATCTCCTTCCCTTGTTGCACTCTTTCATCCAATCCATTGTTTTTCTATTTGCACCCTCCATGCTTCTTCTTTTATCATTCTCTCGCACTCCCTCTTTCGCCACCTCCCTTCATCAATCGCCTAGAGCCACATCAGCCGAGTTGATCACATATTCCAGGCACATATGGACAGCGCTGACAGGCATAGATCATGAGTATTTTTGAAGTGCCCATGCAGGGTTCTTCAGACTGCTTGTTGCGAGTGGGAAAAGCTCTGCAGAAGCAGCGCATGAAATCCCTCTCTGCCACCTCTAGTTTTTTGCCAAATCTCTCTCTCTTAATTTTCTCCACAACTGCTATAAGCTTCCCCACTCGCTCCTACTGAGCCATCTTAATATAAAGTTAATACTAATGCATCTTCCCGCCTCCCCCTGTCTTAGCACCACACAGTCGAGGTGACTGTGATTTTCCAAAGGAGCCAGCACCCCATCACTCCACAGCAAAGTTCTGAGCATCTCTTTTGTCTGATCCTCTCACCTTATCCCTTGTTGTGGCTTTTTTT
>CAAKHG010020689.1:0-12852 GCA_901007715.1 Dactylopterus volitans
ACGGCGATGAAACTCATTGCTTTAAAATCGCGACAGATGTATGAAAATATACGTGAATTCAGGAGAATGACAACTGCTCTCCTGGCGTTCAGCTATATTGAATATGAAGCGATACATCAACGCAGGTTTTACTGCAGATGCTGCAAATAACCAATTACAGAGAAAGTTTAACGGGACTTTTGGTTGTTTCCTTAATTTCACACGACCGTTTCTGGGCAGTTCATATCACCGTTCGGTGATTGTGGTTTTTTTTATCAGCCTCAATAAATATCCACCACGAGTCCTCCCCATAACCCCAACTTCCTGTTTTATCAGGAAACATGAATTTGCAGATTTAAATCGCGTTCCGGCTGTTTTACGGCAACCTTAAGACCCTTTAATCGTGCCGCGTAAAGGCCCGGCATTAACTGAGCAAACGGGTGTCTTTAATCCAGTACACGTAAACATGAGCTTCACGGAAGGTGTTTAAATATGAGTTCGAATACGCCGGCAGATCTGATTTTGCCATTTGTCGCCACGTGTCATCATGCGACTCGACGCGGTACCATGGGGGTTATGGTCTTCTGGCTGATGTCGTAGTTGGTGGAGGCGTTGTTCCGGATCACCTTCCCGTCCTGGACGTGGACCCCCCTGCCGATTCGGTATATCTGCGGACGGCATGGCATTACGGGAAGGATAATTCAGGCGAGGCTTGGAACGACGTTAACAAACGAGAGAAACACGCGGCTTTGAGCCTCGCAGGCGCATCAGCTGACCTTCTTGTTGACCTCCGTGCGGTGGTGGTAGCCCTTCTGACCGGCGCGAGCAATGGTGAAGCCCACGCGGGCAGGGTGCCAGGCTCCGATGCACGCCACCTTCCTCAGGCCCTTGTGAGTCTTCCTGGGGAGCTTCTTTGTGTGCCAGCGACTGGTCACGCCTGCCGAGAGACGCTCAGACTCACCGACCGGCCCGCTTATGAAGCTGAAAACACCCTCTCGTTTCCTGGACAGCTCGCCCGTTCCCAACCTTTGAAGCCGCGACCCTTGGTGACGCCGATGACGTCGATCATCTCGTTCTGGCAGAAGACGGCGGAGACGGGGACGGCTTGCTCCAGGCGCTCCTTGGCCCAGTCCACCTTGTCCGGGACGCTTCCCCCGTTCAGCTGCACCTCCATGATGTGGGCCTTCTTCTGCTTAATGGGCAGCAATCGCATCTGCAAAGAAGAGGACCACGTTCTGGCTTCCCTGCCGTGAATCAGGCGGCTAACAAACACTGAGCTGATCTCGGCGGCGCTCTTAAGCATGGTCTTGGCAGACCTTGGCGTCGCCGCCGCCAGACTTTAAGGTTTCCTCTTGGCACGGTCCGGGTGAGGGAGCCGGGTCCCGACCTGAGAATTATTTTTAAACTGCTATCTGACACGGCCGGCGAGGAGGGGCCAGAGCCGCTGAGCTCAGAGCAGCGGGGCAGATGAGGGGATGTGGCGTATTTCATTGCATGTGGTCAGGTGGGTAAGACTGACACCGCTGCCATTTTGCAAAAGCAGATGCAAGAGAGGGGTCAGCGGTTAAATGGAGTGGAGCGCAGTCCTAGCAAATGTCATCGTGTCATATCCAGGGACAGAAAAGATGTTAAATTCATGCGGTCTCTGTACTGGTAAAAAAAAAAAAAAAAGAGACTCTGGCCTACCTGAGAGTGAACAATGACCCTGATGACTGAGCAGTATTTCTTCATCAGAGTAAAATCCTTGTCCAGCTGCCTCTTTCCCGTCTCGTCCTGCCATTTCTTACTGTACTTGGTGAAGGCCTTCTTCTTGCTCTTGGACCTGAAACGCAGAGGTGAAACCTCCAAATCGTCTTAACGATCACAACAAACCGCCCCCGCCGGGCGGGCGCCAAAGCCGGTGAACGGGCGTGATAGGTTGCGCACCAGTTCTTGTAGAATCTGCGCTTGCACTCGTCGCTGACGTGCTCGGCGAAGACGGTCTTGAAGGAGCGCAGCCCGCGGACGGTGCGGATGTACCCCACGACCCCGACCACCACGAGGGGCGGAGTCTCAATGATGGTGACCGCTTCCACCTCCTCTCGCTTTGCTTGTTCTGTGAGATGCCACGTTTATTATTACAAAGAGATGAAAATGTGGGAAAGAGGAGAGGCGGCAGTAGCAGGTTCTCTGCATCCTTCATCTGCATCAGCAGGCATCTGCATCACTTCACTCATAGCACCTTCTGGCAATGCATGATGGTTCATTTCGATCTAATGAACAAGCTGAGTTGCAAAGAACTCTGTGGGTTAACATACACCGATCAGCCATAACATTATGACCACTGCATATTTACTATGGAATGTAATGCAACAGCCCTGCAATAAACTGCAGGAGGAGTTTTATGTTGATTTTCTTTTAATTGAATCTGTTTGAGAGAGGTGCTGACGTATTTGATGATTGTTGTGGGGACTGCGGTTGAACCGTATTGGGTTAGACTGAGAGGTGTCCCTAATATTTTGGTACCGTAATGCATACAGGATGACCGAAATATCAGGGACCAGCCTCGGTATCACCCAGTACAGTTTAGCAGAATCACAAATTACAGCCCCGACAACAATCTCCAAATGTGTCAACAACTCTCTCAAACCGATTCAGTAAAGATTCAACATAAAACTCCTCCTGCAATTTATCGCCAGGCTGTGGCATTGTGTTCTATGGCAAACACGCAGGTGTCATAATGTTATGGCTGACCGGCGTTTAGCATCTGAGCTAACTAGACCCATTTTCCTGTTCCGCATCAGTTTGCATCCAATATACTGTTTTCCACGCCGGGTCGCGCTGTACATACTGAGGGCGGTGCGGTGCACCTCTCTGAGGGTGTGGGTCATGCCGGCCTTGTATCCCAGGAAGGCGGTGAGGTGCACGGGCTGGCTGGGGTCGTCCCTGGGCCACGTACGCACTCTGCCCCTGTGCCTCTTGCTGCGCTTGTGGGGCAGGAAGCCCATGTGCCCGTGCCGGGGCGCGTGGAATTTGCGGTGGGACTGCAGCGGGAAGAATCCACAGAGAGTCCCCCTGCTTATTAACGCGCGATTTTCTGAGAGGGCCCAGGGGAGAACGCTACACACATATTTAATACAAAGTGATTCTGACGTTATTGCCAAAGATGCTTCCCCCGATGAGTTGCCTGATAGATGGCTTAGGGCAAAGCTAACACACACACACACACACACACCATAAACACACTGTTGGCACACAGGATAAACAGATCGCTGAATGTATAACAGGCCGCATAGTGTGAGGCTGTACACATGCTAACGACGCAGCTCAATAACAGTTAGTGGTATATTTTTGTCCTGCCGGCTCTGCTTTCTATCCCACCGAAGATGAGTTAATTAGGTACAAATTCAGTAGATAAATAGGCCTTCGCTTTCGCTCGGCAATCGGCAGCTATTGCAGTAAGTCGTTGCAGAAGTTGTAACAAGTTATTGGAAGGATATCAGTAGGTTAAGGTGTGCTGCGTCACCGTCCAGGCCATGTGCTCGTAGTTTCTGCACTTCGTCGACTGGAAGTCAACGTGGCCGAGAGATCCGCCCCAGTCAGCGTGAAAGAAGGAAAATTCGAGAGGACGAGACGCCGCATCGGAAAAGCGGCGCGCCATTTCGGTGCCCCCACGTGCTGCCCTCATGGGGCAGCCATTGCCAGAGAACTTCTCAAAAAGGCCCGTGACATCGTAAATCCGACACGTCCAGCACAAATCACAAGTCACACGCATGCTCGGATGTACAGGAAAGTTGTGGCGAACCGTCATGTTATACCAGAAAAAAAAAACAAAAAAAAGAGCCGAAACGAGAAAAAGAGAGCACTGACCATGTCTGCACACACTGACCAGGCGAGGGACAGAGAGAGAGAGAGAGAGAGAGAGAGCGACAGAGAGAGACCAGCTCTGATGGAGGAAGGGTCATACATAAGATGATACACAGTCTAAGGCTCTAATTTTGTGTTTGGCCCGGCTGAGGAGCCGTATTCGCTTTCAAACAAGGCAGTCTTTGCCAGACAGGAGAAAATGGGAGGAGGGAAGGGGGGGGCACGCTCGGAGGGCGCGCCGAGGTCGGCGGGGCGCTCGCTGGACTGGAACCGCATCGCCATGAAAGGAGCCCAGGGAGGTGGAGGGAAGATGGAGGATCTTCACGGTCTGGCATCCAGTTTTCACCTGCTACGCGTTCAGGACCGATTTTAGAGATCATCCATGCTGCCGCCAGCCGTTGGACACTCACTGTAGGACTGCCTGTCCCACTTCTCTGTGTGTGTGTGAGTGCGTGTGTGAATGAGCATGTGACTGAATGCGCCAATCAGCCATAACGTTAGAACCACTACTTGCAGCAGCCCCTGCAATAAATTCTCCCTTCAGGAGGACATTTATGTTGATTTTTTTAATTACTGTGTTTGAGATTGTTATCGGGACTGTAATTTGTGATGCTGTTGAGCTGTTACACTGAGGAGGTGTCCCGATATTTCGTTGCCCTGAGGCATACAAATGAGGTGTCCAAAATATTAGGGACACCTCTCAAGAATCAAGAATTCTTTATTGTCATTATGCATCACACATAACGAAATTTTGTGTGGGGGGCTCTCGGACAATATTTCAACAGCACACAATAAATATGTAAATAAACCGTGCAAAAATATGTCCATAGCTACATAAACTGTACAAGATACGGGATTGAAAATATATAACTCAGTATAACTCAGTACAGTTCCTCCTGAATGGACAAGTGATTGCGGGGCTGTTGCATTATAGGTAGTCAGGTCGTGGTTTTAATGTTATGGCTGATGGGTGTGTGCTTGCTGTGAGTGTGCAGGTCATGTTTAGTGATCTTACACGCCTGGTTTGCTGCTTTTTTCATTCACATTTAGATCAAATAGGTGGAAAAATATCTGATCACACAGAATACTGACTATCTTTTTTTTTTGGTTGTTTTGTTTGCCAATTGTGTGATAATAGAGGTGAGGAGATCTTGCCCAGAGACAGTCGGGGTCACATGCCATTGCATTGAAACTTGTGTATATTTATAATGTGTACACTACATATAGCAAGCTCCATAATGGTAAAACACTAGTTTTCCTGCAACATCTTAATTCGTTATACACAAACCTCTATTGTGCTAAAATAAAGATACAGCGCTTAACAAATGTGTTAGACCACCACCCAATGTAAGGTTTTACAGTCTATCTATCTATCTATCTATCTATCTATCTAAAAAATAAAATAAATAGCGCCAGTTTCTCACAGCGGCGGTTCACGTAATCCGCACTCTGTCGCCACCTGCTGTCTTTCCAGGGTACAGCAGCCTCACCTGTAACCTTTACCCTTCGACCCTTACATTTAAAAAAAAAACGCTGTGATTTGGCTAAATTCCTCGCCGAGCATAATATTTCTGTCAGCTACTAATGTTATTACGATAAAAATAAAACGCACCGCTTCCACATTAAAAAATTCTCCTTGACCTCTCTTTCGCCATTGCACTGCGTCCTGTGCGCATGCGCCACCTCGGAAGGAGAGACGTCGAGGTCGAACCGTAGGATTTTCTCCTGTGCCGGCCAAAGCGGGGGGGGAAAATGCCTTCCAGCTCCACAGACTTCGACAAAAGCGCGTACCCGGAGCCCCCGCGGCAGACCCCGGCTATAAACAAGCAGACGGCGCTGCCGAACCCGGCCCTGATCGCGTCCAAAGCCTTCTACTACGCCGTGGACCTGCCTGTCACCACATTCAGAGGTAACCCAAGCTAGCCGGGCTAGCGGCTAAGCTAGCACAACAAGGCGGCGAGCACCGCGGCGTGCGGCCGCGTTCCACGCACCCGCCTGGCGTCAACCGAATGATAATTTGCGGATGTACTGAACTGGCTGGCGTGCGTGTCACGACCGTCAGCCCGCCAGCCAGCACCCACGCGCGGCCTCGTCCACGCCGAAGCGCCCAGTGACCCGAACTGTGCCCCCCTTGTTTTTATTCTTTTTTTTGCAGATGCCATCGATAGCATTCGCTCCAAAAACAAAACCGTCTACTACCACCAGAAGTACCGCCGCGTCCCCGACCTGACCGAGTGCCAGGAGGGCGACTTCGTCTGCTACTACGAGGCGGAGATGCAGTGGAGGCGAGACTAGTGAGTGGCTGCGGATCCCCGCGTCTGCTTGTGCGCAAACCCTGCCTGCGTCCGAAATTCCGTACTTCCACCCTAACGAGTATGCAAAAACAGTATGTGAGATTTTAGTGCGTGCGAAACATTAGTATGTACTCAGTAGTATGCATACTCATTCCGGAGAAATGTATAAGTATGGATTGATAGACACCAGCTAAGCAGAAACTCCCCACAATGCAATGCGGCGATGTTTGGTAGGTAAGGTAGACGGTCAAGAGCGCGCAGCTGCGTTGATGGAGCGGTCACCATGGTAACGACGTTCCCTCCCAACGGAATTAATGCATACTACTGATATTTACTCAAAAGTGTTCAGAACTTAGGTATACTTTTTGAGTATACACTGTTTAGTATGGCATTTCGGACGCAGGGCCCGTCTATAGAGCAGGGGTCCCCAAATTTTTTTTCTGTGAGGGCCACATAACTTTTCCCTTCTCTGATGGGGGGCCGGGGTCAGTTTGTAATAGAAAAAGTGTGACGGTCGCAGGGGTGCCCTAACATAAAAATGTATTGTTTTTATTATTTTAATGTCACACATAACCAAATAACCCTTCCTGGGTTCTTCACAGAAAAAAAAGTCAGGAAATGAATAGCACTATTTATTTAAAAAATAATTTACCCCCTAAAAATGGGTGGTCCTATATTTTTGTCACACACTGTATATGGAAAAAAAAATCAAAATGCGCCTGGTTCAGGGGGCCGGGCCAAATGTGGAGGCAGGCTGTATCGGGCCCGGGAGCCGTAGTTTGGGGACCGCTGCTATAGAGGCCCCGAATGCAGGAACGGCGAACCTCAGGTGGTTAAGTTCCCCCCTAAAATAAGGAGCTGGTTCTGGTTATCAGGTGAATGAAGCTGAATTGTGTCGTCTGGTGTGTGAGGTACAACACGTGTCTACATCGCGCAACCTGGGCTGCAAGTTGGAGGTCAAGACCAGTCAAGACCAGTCCCAGTCATGCTGTGGGCACCAGTTGGGTTCCAGATTTGAGCAAAGGGGGGGTTTTCATCTTAATAACAAAGTCTTTGAGGAAATCACTTAAGCGGCTGATGTGGCAGACGATTGCGGGCCTGCACGCACAGTCACAAACACACACACCTTCCAGTGAGCTGGGACTGGACATGAATGGGATTAAACCTCTGCAGCCGGGATTAAAAGTACTCCGGAGAGCCTTGTTGGAAGAGTGAAATCTCTCATAGCAAGAGATGAATCCCCGTGAATATGAAAGTAGACTTTAATAATGTGGAAAAATTGTATTTCCCACCACTAGACTGACATAACGGGTTCCCAAAGGAGTGATTCAGAGCTCAGTGGTCCCAGGCGAGACTCCGCATCCCCCCCCCCGCGGCAGAGTTAAGTGTGTCGTTATTGTTCCCTTCCAGCAAAGTGGACTCGGAGATACTGAAGGTGATCCAGGAGCGCCTCGGGGCCTGCCAGCAGAGGGAGGGGTTCAGCGCCAAGCAGAACTGTGCCAAGGAGTTTCAGCAGTTCGACGAGGTGGCGAAGAACTTCAACTCGCGCTGTGAGTGCCGCCCGGCGGCTGCTAGACGCCACTGACAAAATACTGAATTTTTCTGCTTTTAATTGTTGGGTAAAAGAGAATTAAGCTGACAAAGGGCATTGTCATCTATGACCTGAGTAATCAGTAATGTCCATTTTCTAAACATCAACCTTCAATATTCATTTGGATGAAACTAAACGTATCTTTTTTTTTTTTAGATGGGGAACTGGGAGCGTACGCCAGCGGCAGGAAATGTCTCATGAAGCAAAAAGAGAGGATGATGGCTGCTCAGGCGCAGAGTGCTTAAGGTCCCTGCTGTCTCATGTATAACTACTTGTAAATTAAAAATTAAAATGTTTAACTGATGTTTTGGGCTCACTTTTTTTTTCCCAACAATGCGGTGGCACACACCTGGATGTCCTTTCATAAGTGTCAGAAATTAATTTTAGGAAACCAGATTTTACTAGGAACCTTTACGATACTGTAGCCCCCCAAAAATGCCCAGGTTAAGATGTCAGCCAGTGCCAACTACAAAACAAAGCTTAGTATTGGTTACCTTTGAACATCAAAATGCACCTAACCAGACAAGAGAAGCACTTTCCCTGTTCGATTCATCCAGCCTGAATTGTTTAGATGTGGTTACAAAATTCTGGTAAAATTGTGACTTAATAAAAAAAGGCCACACTGAAATTTGATAGTCAGCACTGACAAACGTAGGCAGGAGAAACACATTCTGGAGAATTAGGTGGCCCGTGTTCACTCTACAAGAAACAAACGCATTCGGGTGATGTTTTCAGAACGTTTTATTTCAACGGTTCCGCTGTACAAAAAGCTTAGGTGGTCGCCTGGATAGCCTGGGCAGCCTGGCCCCTCTGGACTGAGACCCTGGTGTGGGTCTTGGCCAGATGGTCGGTGAACTCCTGCAAACATCAAGTTAAGAGAGCTCGTTAACAACTTCATCCACACCTTGAAAATCATGTCGGAGGTGTGGTGTGGCGTCTGTGCTGTGCTGACCTGGTAGGGAGACTTGGTGAAGACCGTCTCCTTCCAGAGGTCAGGGGTCAAGTAGCTGTAGGTCTTGGAGATGGCGTCGAAGGTGGCCTTAGCTGGAGGGGAGGAATAAAAAAGTCAGGTCCATTAGTTGTGTGTGGCTCCATTTTCAACTAAAACACCACATTTAGAAGGCAAAAAGTGTTGAGCACTGAAAGGGGGGAACAGAGAAGACCACAATAGTCTCCCTGCCGTGCATTGCAGTACTCGTTTCTATTTCTCCTGTTAACGACAACTACACCACTAGGAGAGGTGGAGCTGGGCAGAGCGAGGAGAAGCGCGCCAGCGGAGTGGCGGCCGTCGCCGGCAATCTCACCAAAGTTGCCGAGCGTGGCGGTGCAGCCCCTCGCCGAGGTGTAGCAGTCGTCGATGCCGGCCATCATGAGCAGCTTCTTGGGCACGGGAGCCGACACGATGCCGGTACCACGGGGGGCCGGGATGAGGCGCACCAGGACCGAGCCGCAGCGGCCCGTCACCTTGCAGGGCACGGTGTGGGGCTTGCCGATCTTGTTACCCCAGTAGCCCCTCCTGACGGGGACGATGGACAGCTTGGCCAGGATGATGGCGCCGCGGATGGCCGTGGCCACCTCTTTGGAGCACTTCACCCCCAGGCCCACGTGGCCGTTGTAGTCGCCGATGGCAACAAAGGCCTGCGGACAGAAGCAGGGGGGCGAAAACGTAACGCATCGATAACCTTCAACTGAAAGGAGGCCGCTCAGAGACATGCTCATCCTACGTAGCTGACGAGGAGGGAAGACTCACCTTGAACCTGGTGCGCTGACCAGCCCTGGTCTGCTTCTGGACAGGCATGATCTTGAGCACCTCGTCCTTCAGACCGGAACCCAGGAAGAAGTCGATGATTTCAGACTCCTGCAAGGAAAACAGAGAAGTCGAGCACCGAATTACAACCCTTGCGTGGCTTTGCATGCTTCTTTAGCGTCGTTCCTCAAAAGGTGTGGAGAGATGCTGCTGCAGCAACCCGAAAAACTGCTGCAGTCATGAACGGTTCACGGTTTCGAAAAATGGGCCTGCTTTAAGTTGACATCTTCTCACGAGTGCTAAACATTGGCAATAAACACTATGAAATTTATTACGTCATACAGTTGACACTGCTTACCTTGATGGGGAGAGAGTACAGGTAGATCTCCTCCAGGGACTTGATCTTCATGTCCTTAACCAGGCGGCCCAGCTTGGTGACGGGGACCCACTAGCAGACAAAAACGTCTGATTAGAATTTATTTAAATTCAAATGTCACTTTAAACTAAAAAAAAAATACCAAATATCACCAAAGTGCGATTTTATCAGCCAAACGTAGCGTGAAACGTACCTCCTTGTCCTCGGACTTGCCTCCGCGGGCGCCGCGGCCCCTGCCACGGCCTCTGCCGCGTCCACGGCCCCGGCCGCGGCCGCCAGCTCCAAAACCTCCACGGAAACCTCCTCTACCACCGGCGTCGTCCGCCATTTGCTGTTAACAAAAGACGAGAGCAACAATAAGTTATCCTGAAATCGTTTTGAGACATGGGAGCACTCACATTCAAGTGTGTGTCCGGTCATGAAACACGAGAATCGCCGCCATATTTCGGAGGAGATCGTCCCCTTAAAAATGTCGCAATTATCTGCGTTTCTGTTTAACCGTGCCGATAAATGTCTTCGATATCTTATAACACGGAGTCCGCGCATCATTATACGGTAAAAATGTATGTTTTTGGTACAACGATGGACACGATCGTGAGGGATTTTGGACTGAGCGTGCGGCTCTGCGTTCGACTTACGTGATTGTTTAAACAGGAAGAAGGCCCGGGAAAGGGCCCGCCTGTTTTTGTTCGTCTGTGTTCTCGCGATATTTCCGCTAAAACCAAAGCCGTTCGTTGCTTCCCTCTAGCGGCAGCTTTTGGAACAGCTCCATCAAACTTAATGTAAATACCATAGGCTCATGTTGACTGTTAAAAACCGGACATTTCCTCTAACCTTAGTAATTAGCAGACATTCCATTAAGCTCACACTTTTTATATTTAGTTTCCATTGGTTTATTTGGCAGGGACACTGTACAACTGTCAAGAAACATTTCCGCAAATGTACCACAGTTTCAATCACTGGACAGAAAAAAACAAAAGAACAGCAAGAGAACACCTAGAATAGCTAACAGCACCGCTGTGAGAAAGGGATTCTCTGAAACTATGGTTTGGGTTCACGGCTATGGAGCAACGATTCCTGATGGAGAACCAGCAGAGAGAACCTTCAATTCCAGATCAGCAGTTTACAGATCGGTCTAGTTACAACAGGAAGTCAGCCAGCTAATCGCTACAATCACACTCATTATCTTAATTACATCACATATTCTATATTTGATGGACTATGAGATTAGGAATACTAGGGGTAGTAGTAGTAGTAGTAAATTCTACCAGTAGCACCTGTATAAAATATTGTTCAAGTTTCAATATTATATCATGTGGCCGACAGCTTATGCATCACGTTCGTATTGTTAATCTTTTCACTTGTCAGCACACACGTAGTCAAAACCCTTCTCTTGAATGACAACAGCTATGGTAACAATGTCATATTTAATGTTTTTTTATTTACAAAATTGCACAAAAATGTTACAAAGTCACTCTCGTAATGATATACAGTAGCTGCCTATGCCTCCCAACACACACCCTCAAACAAATGAACACGTGCGGAACTTATACGCAGCGGCGGCTGGCCGGCCGCCGTCGCCGATTTGCCCCCCTCAACAGTTGCTGTTGTTGCTGCTCGGCGTGCCGGCGGAGCTGCCGCTGCTCTCTCCTATGTCCTCCTCCTCCACCTCGTGCAGGTCGTCCATCACGTCCAGGCTCTCGCAGATCAGCCCTATCTGCCTCTTCATGTGGGCCATGGTGCTCTGCATCCTCCTCATCTTCCTCTGCAGGGTGGTGGCGATGGCCCTGTGGTTCCTCTGCCTGGCCTCGTACTCCTGCCTCAGCTGCTTGTAGCAGTTGTGCTGCGCCTGCGTGCGGTGGGAGAGTATGGTGCCGCAGCCCATGTGGCAGGGCTGGCGCCAGTGTTCGCAGTGGCGCGCGTGGTTGTCCAGGTCCCTGCGCAGGAGCTGCGCTCGGCAGCCCTGGTAGGGGCAGGGGATGAGCTCGTAGAGGCAGCTCATGCTGTGGCAGTACTGCTCCGACAGAGGGAAGGTCTCTGCGCAGCCGCGGATCTCATTCTTGCACTGCAGCAAGGCCGGATACGGTGAGAAAAAAAACAAAAACAATATGTCATATTTCGAAAATCTCATTATTCGTGTAACTGAGAGAAATTTATTGTCGACAAACAGACGTGCGATCACTCGAGCTCAGTATTTGAACTCTGGACCAGACTATCTCCTGCAAACCCCCCCCAACAACCAGAGCAAACCGTTAATAAAAAGGGTCACGTCAAACGTACAGATTCCACTTCCACCTTATTTCCAGCTTCCTACCTTGATCTTCATTCGTCCAATCGATTTGCTGAGCTTGAACATGACAAAGATCAAACTTGGGTTAACAGGCTTCCTGCAACAGGGGCAGGTCTCCTGTCTGATGGGCGGAAAAAAACAAAACAAAACAAGAGTGAGTCCTCTTCCTCTGCAGTGAAGACATTCAAAAAAAATAATTCCACAACAGTTTTCCACGGCGGGTTTGTTTACCTCTTGAGCCACTGCAAGATGCATTTCTTGCAAAAGATGTGGTGGCAGGCGGCCCTCACCGGGCACCTGAGGACCCCCTGGCAAATGGTGCAGATGAGATCGTAGTCCGGCGTGTCCACAAACAGCTCCACGTCGTAGCCCCCGCTCTGCGCTGACACCTCCGGGTCCGCCTGGATGCCGCCGACATCGGATCAATCGGGGGTTATCGTCATTTCACGGTGGAGGGAGGGAGGGAGGGAGGGAAGGAATCGAGGTGGGCAGGTTGTGACTCTTTATGCATCAACAGGTGTATTGTCACGCAGCTGGAAGCCCGTGTCGCTACAGCTGCCGCTCCACAATGTTTTCAACATAAAAGGCAGCAGGTGTCTAAACAGAATTGTTCTGGAAAGTCATATGACTGGTCACATGACACGTCACCGCTACTTTGTTTTTTTTTTTAGGGCAAAACAGAGGATCATATGAAAATGCTAAGGAAAAACACCAAATAGGGCAAGAATC
>CAAKHG010020690.1:2447-17443 GCA_901007715.1 Dactylopterus volitans
CCCATAATACTTCATATGGGTCCTCTGTTACTGCATAATGGTCCTCTACCACTGCATTGGGGTTCTCTCCTACTGCATAGGGGTCTTTTACTACTGCATATGGGTCCTCTACTACTGCATATGGGTCCTCTACTACTGCATATGGGCAGATAGTCATGAAAATGTAAATTTGAACAGCCTACTGTATTGGGGTTCTCTCCTACTGCATAGGGGTCTTTTACGACTGCATATGGGTCCTCTATTACTGCATATGGGTCCTCTACTACTGCATATGGGCAGATAGTCATGAAACTTAAATTTCAACAGCCCACTGCAAATGAGTCCTCCACTACTACATTGGGGTTCTGTACAACTGCACAGGGGTCTTTTACTACTGAATTTGTGTCCTTTGTGGGTCCTCTAATACTGCATATGTGTCCTTTATCGGTCCTCTAATCCTGCATCGGGGTCTTTTACTTTGTCTTTGGTGCCGTCTGTTTTCACATGTAGAATCTTCTTCCAGACAGCAGGGATAAGTCGTCGAAGTTCTTTTTTGTTTGTTTGTTTTTGGTCAACCGTCCACTCTGCATTAACAAGGTAAAACCTGCTTCCACTGAAGTACCACAAAACTGTCAAAAGGCACCAGCACCATCTCCCGCTGTTGACGTTCCACAGAGAACCCCAAACCGGGTCCCCCACAGCTGATTTATGAGATGCGGGCGGGTCTTTTCACCCCTGTGTTTCGTATCAACCCGCTGTGATTTCTCTTCTGCTTCTCGTGTTTTGTTTCTTTTTTGGTCTTTTATCTTCTGTTCTTCAATGGCAGTCGGCAAACCGCTTCCAAGCACGTTACCGCCACCTGGAATGGAGGCGCAGGTGACGCCCACAAGTGTGACCGACTTTTCGTACGACTGCGTGGGCCAAACACCGATGTCCATACATTCAGAAGTCTAAATACTACTTGTGCGTTGTTTTAAAATGTATGAATGTTACGTTGTTATTGACTTGATGCAAAAAATAATACTGACATTTCTAGCGACAACCCCTGTCGGGCCGAATCTGATGCCGTCGTGGTTACGTTTCCAATGGTAACGTACCACAGGCAAACGTGGGCGTGGCAGCCAGGCTGATGCTTAATGATCTCTAGGTACAAAGGCCATCTCCCTGCTGGGCTCTCTCTCTCGCTCTCTCTCTCTCACACAAACACACACTCACACACACACAAAAGCATCCCAGCCGCTGCATCCCCCACCCCCCCCTCCCTTCGGTTTCGTTTGACCTTGATTTCCTTTCCAGTTAATTCTTTTAATGATTATTGTAATTTATATATTTAATTCATCATCATCTATTGTGCCCTTTCCTATTAGAGGGGAGGGTATTTGTGTTGTGTTTGAAGTCATTAACGCGTTCACCAGCCAACGTTGATCTGGGAGGTTTTTTTTTTATATTGTGCGGCAGCAATGATGTAATTAAAAAGTGAGAAAGACACAAATAGTGTCCGAGGGCGTTTTTTTTCATAATTATGCTGATGTGCTCATACATTATATATAGTGAGTTTAGGGGAGTGACTGATGATTTCCGAGGTTATCAGCTTGGGGAGCATCCCTCCGCTGAAACTTCTGCCCAAACAACGCTTACAATTCCAGACGTGTGCTTAATGTTGCCGTGCAAAGTGCCCACGCCAAGAGACAAATGCAGTAATCATATCATTTTAGCTGCTGAATCGCGACAAGGCAAAGTGGGCTACAGGTGTGAAAATGCCCTTAAAGTCTGAGGCCCTTGCTGTCACTAAAATGGCCAGCAGACTTCTCAGACCGGAGCAGCTGGTGCATGAACAATGTATCGACTTCTCAAGGTAACGGCAGGCAACGGCCCTTTTTTTTTTTCTTCCTCCAAAAGGCAGCAACGACACAATGCAGTTTTTGTTTATTCAAAGCGCAAGCAGGTTTCAGTTCGAGGCTCACGCTGCCGCAGTTCACGATTCTCTGTTTTTGAAATTAAATGGTCAAAAATAGATAGGTAGGTAGGCAGGTAGACGGACACTGCTTATTGCATTATCATTGGGATTAATGGCTGCTATTCCCCAGCAGACCTTTAATGTTCAGCCCTCTTTGCCGTTCCCACCGATTACTAAATGATGCGGGTTGACCGGTTGGTGGAGGCAGACGACGTTTGGCAAAAACACAAACATTTAAAATGCCAAGAGCGTCGCCAAATTCCGAGAGTCCATCATTTCCGTAATCCTCTTTCAAACACATGTGCAAGGAACAGAATGGCGCGCCGTTTTGTGAGTGAGGTGAGCCTCAGACGGCGGGGGGAAATTGTGCTTTCTGGCTGGTGCGCCTCTTTGATAAATAACAAGCACGTGTCTAGACAAAGAATGCATAAGGAATAGTGTGCAAAGAGCATTGTAAATCTGTTCCCCGGGATTTTCAGCGAGAGACAACAGGGAGAAAGAAAGACAGGGTGGAGGAAGAAGAAATGCAATTTTGTACTTCTCCGGATAGACGATGATGACTGGCCAGAGAAACAAAGGAGAGGGTAATCACCGAAAATTGACCACGGAAAGAGGAGAGGGCCTGGCTGTGTTCAAATCAGCCTTCTGCAATAACATTCAGAATAATTCCGACATCAAATTGTGTATTTAGAGTGCTTCAGCCACACCGCTCGTGAATTATGTGTACATGAGTAGGAGTTGAGATTAGCAAGAATGTCCACGTGCGCACCGGTACCTCGCAGGGGCGGACTCGAGTGTCCCATGATGCCCCATCAAAGCAAACAGACTGAATACTGTCTGTGTGCACCTTTAAAAAAAACGGTTGTTCTTTCATGGGTTTGTTTATTCATTTATGTATTCCAGCCATTCCAGATACGTGGTCAGTTTACCCAAGTAGCATCTGTCCTGTTCAGGGATTTTCCAAATCAAGCTAACGACGGTTGTTTCCAAGAAAAAGGTCTAGAAGATGTGGCGCTTTTGTTTCGAGGACAGGATGCAGGATGAGAAGTTTGAGTACGCAGTCGACAGTAAGTTTGTAGGTGCTAGCAAATGTCTTGTGTTTACCTCCGTGAGCTCCCATTAACAGGCTTTACGAGGTAAACAAAGGCCCCGAATTCCTCGGACTCACCCTCTTCCCCTGGCAATAAAAGCACACATTCATCCGCACCGCGAAATTTCCACTTTGCCGTCGGCAGCGCCATCTGAAAATCGCCACCTCGCTAAACTAGCAAGCCACTTTGCGCCTGGCACGAAATCCGCTGCGCGGTACCGAAGATGACCCGTCCTGCGCCGTCAGGCTTCGCTCAGGACGCAAACGGCAGGCGAAGTGAGCCATTAAACAGTGCCGTGTCTGTCACGGCACCTCCACCGTAAATAATTACATAAAAACAGAAAGAGGGATATTTATGCCGCGCTTCCATCGAGTAATTGTTTTAACGAGCTGGCAGACAGTATATAAATGCCGTGGAAGTTGTTAACATGTTCGGGAGATATTTTCCGTGAGTCTGGCACTCGCAAGACGCGAGCCACGACGACGCGACGCTGAAATACTGAACTCATTATGAGAAGATGTTATGTTTGATAAATGAGGGCAATTACTTGTGTGTAGACTTCTTACAACCCCGCCTGCCTGCAAGAGCCATAACAGAGAGGCAATCAGTGCAAAGATGAGTGCTCAAGGTCACTATAATTACCACCTACAGGACATACCTATATCATCAGTGGGTATTATTAACACATGCAGATCTCGCGCCAAAAATAACCAATTCAGCGAAGACGCTGGCCGATGCAAGGTGTCTCTGCCGCGCCATTGATTCCCCGTAACTAGCTCCATGCAGCATACAACCTTTCAACACTTCAAGATACATTTTTTTTCTTTTAAAGAACAGTTTGACCTTTTCCCTCAACCGCCTGTTTTTCTTTTTTCTTTTCTAAGATGTCTCCACTCATAAAGGCAAAAAAAAAAAAAGAAAAGAAAAGAAAAAAACCCCAAACATTCCTTTGCTAAACATGTTTAATCTTCTCAGTGACATCCAGCACTAAACTCGCACTCTTGCGCACTCGAGCTCCTGAGAGAAAAGGTCCCACCGGTCAAAGCACAACTATTTCTGTATTTTGAAATAAAATAAATAAATAATACAAAAAAAATAATAATAATAATAAATAACCCCCCACACACACACTGACCGCGGCATTGAAAACACACTTCTGCAAAAGGAGACATGGAAAAGTTAATACTTTGGCATTCCTTCAGAAAAAAACCAGTTCACATTGATTCTGGGCACATGCTGTTCTCACACTCACGAACGCACGTGCACACACACACACACACACACACACACGCATGCACGCACCCACAAAACAGAGCAGTCCCCCTGTCACAACACACAGAAACCCCCTCACTGCGCCATCTGATGACATCTCGACGGTGGATATGTTGGGTTGCATTGTGTTAGGTATGTCTATGATTTACAAAAGCCCATTGAGACTGTGAGAGGTTTCGTGTGCGTGTGTGTGCGCGCGTGTGTGTGCGCGTGCGCGCGCCTCCCCTCCACTAACCACTGATTCAACCCCTTCAGAGAGGTTTTCAACCGTTGGCCTGTACTGCAGTGCCCCCTGCTGGCAGATGTGACACCAGCTAGCGGCAGCTCAATGTGAAATGATGACAGGTAAGTTGTAAATAAATTATTCTGACAGACAAACAATGAAAACAACAACAACAACAACAACAGCAACAGCAAGAAAAGACTGTGCCGTGCAAATGACTAATACGACTCATTTCAAATAGGCAGGAAGAGAATGAATGTGTTCAGCCAAACAATGTGACATCACTTACAGCTTCCTTGTAGCCTATGATTTCATCTGCTCTCCCACTAATTAACATTTCCATCCACGCAAAAAAGAATATCATTATTGAACTGGAACTGTTTTGTTTTTTTTGTTTTGTTTTTTAATCAAAGTCCCACGTCTATATTTTAAAACCTTATCGGCTGTTAATGTTTTAATTCAAATTAACAAACTCAAACTAAGATATCACACTGAGAGGCAATTATCTCATAACCTGATTATCTTAGCGCATGTTCAGTGAGGAATGCTCAACTTCCTCCGAGCCATCTCAATCGCATGATCAGATTCATAAACGCAGTGTCACATAAATTAATAAAATATCTGGCGAGGGTCAGGAATACGATGGTGGAGGAATTAGAAGCATGTACAGCATGTATCTCCAATTTTGAACCAAGAATGCATGAACTACTTATGAAACCGCATATTTTCTGGGATTCGCGTCATTATTTTGCCGGGACTTGAATTGGTTTCTACTTTAACCTCATTACAAATCGATTTCTTTCATGTTTGTCAGAGCAAAATCGGTCTGCTCTCGATCCCCCTTGCACGTTTTCTCCTCCCGAACAGGAACGCCAGACACATCTCACTGACGCGTATGAGCGGGATGACCAAAATATTAGGGACACCTCTCGGCATAACCCGGCGCAGTTCAGCTGCATCACAAATTCCAGTCCCGATAACGATCGCGGAAATATGCCAACGCCCCTCTCGAGCACATTCAGTAAGAATTCAACATAAACCTCCTCCTGAGGGGAGCATTTATTGCAGGGCTGTTGCATTGTATTCTATAGTGAGCACACGCAGTAGTTTTGATCAGTGTACATATAATCGCCAGCCGATTACACATCAACCCCCCCCCCGCCCCCCCGCCCCCAACATGCTTGATGCACCGATTTTTCCTCTTCCATGGCGGCGTTTCGTCACATAGGTGACACACCGCTCGTGCTGACTTGGTCCGGGGGGGGAATATCCATCCTCCCGGTTTGGCAACTTGTTCGGCGATAACTGCTGGATAGCAGCAATATACCCTTGACCTGCCAGCTCTGATCAGCGATTAACCTCTTCAGAGACCTTGAATTGCGGCGCTTCTGGCGTGTTTTTCGGGGGAGAACGTGTCACATTAATCGAGGCTCGTTCTTCCCAAGCGCCGGAGGACGCTGACATCAAGTCACATTCAGCGGCGATAAAAAAAAAAAAAAAAAAAAAAAAACCCTCAGACACCAGTGCACCAATGTTGATTGTTGGTTTGATGCCGTGTTTCTCTTAATTACAACAGACAGAACAATGATACGAGCGCATGCAGCCCTGTCGAGGCCGGCGTTTGTTTGTGCGAGTGTGTGTGCGTGTGTGTGTGTGCGTTTTTGGCTTCACGCATGTAAACAAAGTGGCGAGAGCGCACGTGTGCGTCTATGCACCGCTCAAACTTAATTCCGATCCCAACGACGGCGGGGGACTTGCGACAGGTGTCAGCCTACGCGCGCCAACTATCTGCCCAAAACAAGAAAAAAGAAAATAACATCCGAGCAGAGTCTTGCATAAAGGTAAATCTCGCCGCTTCCTCCTCCTGATCCAATATAGTCGATGGAAGTGCGGAGCTGTGGGCCCGAATAATCTACTGAGAAATGTTGTTATCCTCCTTAGCGGCAATAACAGCCTCCACCGGTGAATTTATCACATCGCTCGCCCGCCATCACCGACTTCATCTCGAATAATACCACTTTTTAAAGCATCCCCTTCATTTGCGCGCCATTTATGGCCGTCATTTCACCCCTCACCGTCTCCCGTCCTCGCTGTGATCAACCACCCTCGCCGAAGCGCGACGTCGCCACTCAATTCGGTTAAGCTTTATTTGCATGACGCCGTGCGAGGAAACATGTTGCGAAAAGGATATGCATAAAATAAATAATGCATTCAGTCAAAACACAAACAACAAAAAGTAATAATGCAAAATTTAGTGGAGGAGCAGTCCGCGTAATGCATTATACAGAGACAGAAGGGGGGGTGGGGAGAAAAAAAAAAGTCATGAGAACATGTATTTATTATGAAAACGCAGTCTTCTATATCATCCCTTCCTCGTTCAGGCCGGGACATCGCTCAGCAGCAGCGCTGACGCGTGCACGACGGCATTCGCCGTAATCAGTCAACAGCCCCTCCGTGGACCCCCATGGCAGACATGCGTGCCACAAGTGTGCTTCCACACACACACACACACCGGCGCGTGTGAATGAGCATCAATGCGCGCGCCAAACAAATGTGTGCTCGCACACCAATGGTTTGCCACTACATTAAACCATTAAAAAGTTATGGTGGCGCCCGCCCCGGCCGTCCCAGGCTGGCTCACAGATGAATGGATAAAAGTATATTTGCGGGTCTATTTGGTGCCTTGGATGAGGTCTGTGGTGGGAGGAGCCTGTTAGGCTCATGCGGGGGAAGACGGGCGAGCGCTGTGTCGGCGAAGGGCCGCTCGCACGCGCTCGCGATCGCGTCACGCATGTAATATCACAATCAGGAATACTTCACTAATCCAAGAGGACGTTGTGTGGTCACAGCTGCTCCAATGCCAGTGTGAAATATAAAGTAACAAGGAGGAAAGTACCAAAATATTACAAATATTACCAAAAATTCCCCCCCAAAAAATAGCAGTAGACCCAATAAATACAACCAGATTTCTTGAAAACAAATCAAAAGTAAAAATATAGTAAGTAGAAATGAAACGTAAAGTACCTCTTAAAAAAAGAGTAATACGTAACAGACACAGACGTGATCAATATGATCAATTACAGGATGTACTGATGCTGAAGTGCGCAAAATATCGCCGCTAATAAACTGCTGCGTTGACGATGAAAAGATGCAACTTAAAATGCTCAACCCCCAGAGCACAGAAAATGGTTTTTGAAGACGTGTTTTGTGTGGCCATAAAAATAAAATCAGTGCTACGTCGTAACGTGATAAGTTCATGGTTGCAATAAAAGCTCCATGCCATGAGGCAACATTTTCAGGTTATTACAACATAACCTTCTTAGTTGTTTTTTTTTTTTTTTTTTACATTTTATGTATGATTTATTTATATTTTATGTGACTTCATCTTGTTTTAACAATCAACTTATTGGCGCAACATTTCAAGAAGCAATGAGACGGTGTCACTTGTATCCATGGCGCCATGAAGGCCCCCAGCTGATCAATAAGAAATAAGGCCGCCCGCATGGGGTCGGACTCACTTCTTCCTCCTGCACGGACGCATGCGTATTAAAATCCGTGTACATAATTATTACATCACCCCGCTGTGCTTAATAGCAGCAGAATCTCACCTTGCCTCAACCCAAGCGTGAAACAAAACTTCATCAGATGGTGTGTGAGCCAATTGTGAGTGATCTGCTCTCCGCATGGTTTCTTGATTCAAACATGAGTTTCGCGTTAAACACTATAATTCTCAAGGCATTTTTTTTTTTTTTTACTTCAAATGACATAAGACCATCACGTCACAGCATGTTACTTGTGGCATCAGAATGCCGCACTGACTATAAGATGCTGATCCAGCTTTCGTTTTTTAAGGCGCGGCAGCTATGATGCCTGCATGGTTTTTGTCACCATGAGAGAGAGAAAAAAAAAAATCTGTTGCCGGCATAACTTATCTGTGTACCGGCAGATAGCTGCTAAATTTCCATTCCTTCTAGCTGCGGCGATGCCATTAGCGAAAAAACAACGTGCGCCGGGGAGCCTTGACAGCGAAAATGTCATCGGAGTCGGTCGCGGCTCTCACGCTGGTGTCGGGTCCCACCTGTGTGTAAGCATGCGCCGAACACCCCGGGGCCGGCTGCATCGGGTTGTACGAGGCGCCGCCGCGTTCCGCGCACAATGGCGCACTAGCTGCTACGTTGTGGGAGCTCTTGGTACTTCTCTAATAATCTACCCAGCATGTGTTTATCTTTGTTGGACCAGGTTGTGTGGAGGAGGCGGTCAGAAAGGGAAAGCAGGCAGAATCCTGCCAGCCTGCGTGTGAGGAGCCCGCAAATCCAGAGGGGACTGCCGGCTTTGTGTGAGCGTGTGTTCACGTCTAAGAATCTGCGTGTGTGTGTGTGTGTGTGTGTGTGTTTGTGTGTCCACATGCGAGGAAACAGAGATGGCAGCAATACAGTTATGCCAACCTGAGTTACGGTTTGACTTACACAGACAAGAGCACAAAACATTTAATTGCAAACCAAAAAAAAAAAAAAAAAGTCTCCCTCGGGCTCCATTTTGTCTATTGTGTTTAATGTGTTCAATGTTAATCTTCCCCTTCTGGGACATTTGCTGTTGTGTTAATTACACCCCACCAGGAGCCCTCATTAACACAGATGCTCCAGCACACACAAACACACCATGTGCACAACTTAGGTGGAGCACGTGGGGGTGGGGGTGGGGGGCGTCGATAAGCGACGCGGGCCGCTACGGGAGGGGCAAAACTAACGAGGCGTTTAAGGAGGCTGGGGTCGATTTTTTTTTTTTATATATAAAGCTGCCCAAGGTCAAACTGTCGCCCACACCTCTCACAAACCAACCCGGCCTGAGCGGGACGCCTGCTTAGTCAACGACTGGCTCATCGCGCTCTGGCACGGGGCCCCCGCTCGCGCTTGGCTTTGGCCAGCGGTTGTAACTCAAACTGCCGTTCTGGCGCGCGCGCGCAACACTTTCCGCTCATTACGGTCTGCAGCACGCGTTTAAAAACGCGGCGGAGCCCGTTCACGCGAAAAAAACAAACAGTGGGACGCCGCGACTTGTTTCAAGCCGCTCGGAGGAGAGTTATGCGAGGGGGAGCCCCGGGGGCCTCACCCATGTCGGAGGGCAGAGTAATGGGCTACAAGGTGACCCTCGTGCGCCTGCCTCCTCCACCTAGCCTGCAACCTCACTGCAGGACATCTAATTGCATCACAGGAGGGCCTCACACATCCAATTATAGATACAAGAGTAGCAAATTGTTAAAGGATGAATAGCATTCCCTTGTGGGGGAGAAATGGCCCCAGATGGACGAGCAACTGGTGAGAGAAGGGAATATAGCTTCACAATAAAATCTCCGACCAAATGCGCCAATTAGTACGGAAATGGGGGGAGGCGAACGCATGCGGAATGGGGGTTTTCAGCCGAACACCGCTTTACTGAAGTTTGCACAATGCACAGCGCCGTGCAACACTTCCAATATTTTCTAAATATTTCTGCGGCGTGTGCCAGGCAGAGGAGCTCATCATGGGCGGGACGCAAATGCAGATTACCGAACATCTCCGACCGCCGTTTCTTAATCACAATTTCCAGCGTCACTACTATGGAAATTGCAGAGAGCGAGTCTTGGTAAGAAGACGTGATCCACGCAGAGGAAAATAGACCTGTAATATGACATCACAGCTGCGAGACAGGAAGCGTCCTCATTGCTATTCTTCCAGCTGAAGTCTCCATTTCGGCGCAGATAAACTTTAATGAAAAGTGTAATATGTTCCACACTTCCTATCAGACATAAACTACCAATGCGTTTCGCCGCTTCAGCGTGATTAAAATTAAAATGAAGGCATATCAATGCTCGAAGGTTAATTTGTCTTACACAGTACATTTGTGGTGTCTCTCCATCCGGAGGATGTCTGTGGCCTTAGAAAGGTTAATAAACTGTTCTACCTCAGCCGGAGATGGATTGGAGGAGAGATGGAAAGGTGAAGAGAAAGGCCAAGGAGAGCAGAAACACCTTAATGCAAATCCACACCTGTCTGGGCTTTCAAGTGCTTCCCTACTTAAAAACCAAGAGCCATAGCTGCACCAGTAATTCCCATGCAGGAGGAACATTTATACATGGACTCGGGATCAGTTGGTCCTCATCTGCCTGCGTGCATCCCGGGTAAAAGGTTTGGACAGATGATGACACAGCCGCTGGAACACGTCCCTCGCTGGCCTGCCTCCCCTGCCCGGCCTTGATTTTGACATCAATAACGCGGCGAAGCTTTGTGTGGCGTCGTATCACGCTGAAAGGAAATTCAAAAATCACAAATGGAGCCGGTTCTGTGATGCGGTTTCAAAACTCTGTAGGTCGTGTTTACTCGCTCGCTCGCACGCGCGAGCGGCGGCTCCGCAGCGGGTCCGGGCGGCCTCGCGCTGTTTGCAAATCATCTGTTTGCACGGGCAAAGATCTGACCAGAGGCGCAGACAGCGCATTGGAAAACGACTTTAAAAAAAAAAAAAAAATAAAAATCAAGGTCCGCGCTTAGCGCAGACTCGCCCAGACTTCCACGCGTTTATCACATCAACTCCGCCGTGTTGCAACAGTCTCGTGTGCGGTTAATAAAACATGGGGAAAAGAACAAAGACGGAAGCATTCTGCAAATGCTGCAATTCAGAGAAAGTGTTCCGCCTCGAGACGCCCGAACTGGGACAATGAACAGCACACAGGCATGTGAGGCGTCTATAAATTCACCTGCCCATAAGAGCAGGCCGTCATTTCCGCGACTTGACACAACACATTTGAAATAGTCATTTTAAAGACCGCGACAACAAAGTAAAACATGGGAGAATAAAAATAAAGCCATTCCGAACATCTATTTTGTACATGTTTCTCAGACTCACCAATTCATTGATTCATTCTTGGAAGCTTTTTTTATTATTTTTTTTTTTTTCCCTGTCACCTTTTTTTTTCCTCCCAACACCATCCTCCGGTACTTCAGAAAGGCAGAATTCAGGACAGTAGAGGAACATGAAGAGGTTTCAAAATGTATTTTACTCACAAAAACGCAATTCAAAAACCGGTATTGAGATGGAAAACGGATGAAGGGGGCAAACATTCATACAGACAATGCGGTACAGACGGGCGTGAAATATGTATTCCGGGGATACTACAGGTGATAAAGAAGGTGGAAGAGAGGGAGGGCGGCTCCAGCTTTAAGAAAGATGGCAGCTCGGAGAAGCTAGTTAGGGATACAGACAAATGAGGTGCGAGGAAATGGGGGAATAAAGCACACCGAAGCTAAGATAAACAAAAGAAAGAGGTAAAAGGGCTTATTGTACAACGCGTACGCCCTGAAAGGAAACTGAAGAGCGCAAAATTATTTAAATGTGTCTTAATACCCGTTTGTTTTTCGACATTCAGTTGATGGTGACACCATGTTTTCATCTCGGCACTTACAATGTTCGGCTGTATCCTTCTCGTGCTCGCGTCCTTTTCCATTAAGGTGCATTAGGGTGTCTGAGCACAGACCTTTTTATTTGCTCTGAATAAAAAGAACAGCGGGAGCACGAGGAAATATTGAAAAAAAATCCCATTATTGGATAAAATTACTACATCATGAGGCTGCTAAATTAGCTGTGTTAAGAGCGGCGGAGGCCTTTTGATCGCGTTTCCCAACATTTCTATTTATTTATTTTTTTTAGGTTAACTAGAGTAGTTGACATCGTGAAACGGCCATAAGCAGAATGAACACTGACAGAACAGGTGGCAAAGTCAAACAGTCTTAAGAGTCGTCGCGGACGCAGGTCGAAGAATTTCCCCCGGGTGCCGCTTGAATTTTTTTGTTGTTTATTTTTGTTGTTTTGTTTTGTTTCCCGTTCTCTTTTTCGGGGCGACCGCGGGATCGCGGCGTGTAATCAGACCGGTCTGTCTGCCTCGCTCTTCCCTCCCCTCATCTCAGCCCTTTCTGTCTGTGAAGTAATTTACCTCACAGTGGTGCGAGAAGCCATGATTGTTTAAATTCAAGCAGGCACCATCTCGAACACGCAAGGCTCTGATTGTTTACCCATCCAGCGTGTGACATCATGGTTGCTCTCTTCCTCCAGTGCCTCTCTGTCTCCTCTCGGTCCCGCTCCCCACTTGCAGTCGCAAACCAATTCCACCAAAGAGGCTCGAAGACAAATTAAACTTAACACCATATAACCGACTGAGCAGGCTACTGTGCGCTGGCTGCCCGCCGGAGAGCCCGCGCGTACTTTTTGATCCGTGCTGAAATCCCCGAGTCAACATGCAATCCCGATCCGTGGCGTCATCTGTCCTTTGATTAATTGGGAAGCGCTAGGAAAATTGCCAAACATTTGGAATTATCAATATAGCCGAGGCAAAAAAAACAAACAGGTCTGTCACAGGACAAAAAAAAAACAAAAAAAAAAAACACAAAACAGCCATCGCTTGAGTGGAGGAAAAACTATCAGCCCATGAAATTAATACCTGGAAAGAAGGGGTGGAAACAAAGCTGTGGAAGTTGCTGATGCCTTATCAAGTGTCAATCATTCGGAATGAACCGGAGCAAATGTTGCTGCCGCGGAAATACACGAGGGGCACGCTGAAGTGCGCATACCTGCCTCGGAATGTCCAGATCGGTCCAATGGAGCATCTCTTCGCCGATGCTTCACTCCTCAAAACTGTATTAAAAACTGCTAGTTTTTTTCTTTTTTTTCCTCCCCTCGTAATGTTGCTGACAGGCGGTTACTTGAGGGTAACAGCATCCACCAATGGCCCAAAAAAAAAAAAAAAAAAAAAAGGCTTTGTTTGGATGAGTTCTTCCTCAGCCAACACTGCACCCCTCCAAGCTAAGCCGAAATCCAGCCTAGTAGTTGAACACGGGTGAAACCACAACCTCGACAGAGAGTAGCAAGAAGGGCCTTTCGGAATGTTTGAGGAAATTCCTCCTCGCTGGCAGTTATCATGGACAAACTTTAGATTGCCGCTGCATAAACATAAGCCCGACGCCCATTCCCTCTGTGCATCAGCCAAAAACGGCCAATCCAGTGCAGCAGTATAACCACACAGTGAACAGTGAACCTTCACACATCAAGTATTCCCTATAACACCCCACTGCTCTTGTACTCATACTTCTGAGCTGGATTAGATATGCACTCCATATTCTGCTGTCTGGGATCATGGGGGTGAGTTAATGAAGCTCCACTGGGGCTTTTCCGTGTGAAAAGCTCCAGTGACAGCGCTAATATTGTCCTCTTTTTCGAGGCAAGTCCCACTGTTAATAAGCATCCTATCACTCAATTAGACAGGCGTGCAGACACTGGATGTTTCGGATGACACATGGGTGGGGTGGGGGGAGGGGGGAGGGGTGGCACACAAATACGCCCTCATACACACTCATCCTAAAAATAACTGCCCTTTTGTCTTTCCTCCCAAATGTTTTGGTTTAATATTAGCTGATGGAGGTTAATACGTTCTGATTTTTAAGCGGGATTGCTGCCCCATTCACAAATGCCACGCGATGCTAATGATGAGGTCAGGCCAGTCCGAGTCTTGACGTAAGAGTATAAACAAAATATGCAAAAGCCTCGGCGTAACTCCACCATTGGACCATCAAAACAAATCACGCTGTGCCACATATTCGAGATGAAGTCTGGAAACGTCCGTCTGGTGTTGTTTTGCTCGAAGTACAGTCACTCCGCGCTCTCTCCTCTCCGCGAGTCTATCTGCACCGGACTTATTGGTATTCCATGCAAGCGGGGTCCTCTAAGTGTTGTTGACAGAACAATCTAGACATTTCTAGACTTTGTGTACCATGAAGACGTGGAATATGTGCGCAACTGTAAAAAAAAAAAAGAAGAAAAAAAAAAGAAAGGCTTTTTCAAAAACTAAATTACTGAAATGTGTTGGGGAGAGGAAGAAGGAAAAAAAAGAGAAAATACTGGGTGACAGGAAATGTGTATTTCTCAGAAGCAGTGGATTAAAGATGTTGAATTTAACGCTGGAAGATTGGCATATCTCAGGCATGCATTGGCTGAGATTATCCAGGGGGGAGTGCGCATCAAGAAAAAGGAGAAATGAAATATTTACATGCGCGAGGGGTATTTATTTTTGAAGACGCGGATTCTGATGAACATTGCCGTGTACCTGAAGGCACATGAAAGTGAGCGGGGCGTAGACTTGGGGAGGCTGTAAGCGGCAGGTATCAAAGAAAGCTAATATTCAGAGGGCTAAAGTTAAAGTGCACTGTGATAGCCAGAATGGCTCTCGTCTGAGAGGAGAAGATTAAAATCAGTGGGACATCACAGCGAGGCAATATGAAGTAGGAATGAAGAGAGGAAATCTCTTGCTCACTCCGCCCGCTCGCTCGCTCGCAGACGCAGATGCACATAATATGGTCCCCTACAATAAACCAATTACTTGTCATTAATATTTAAGGCCCTAATTTCCATTCATACGTGATATATTAAAGCATGCAGAGATGAGCGGGGGGGG
>CAAKHG010020691.1:0-15170 GCA_901007715.1 Dactylopterus volitans
CATGGCGGCCACCAGACGGGGGGGGGCGGGGACAGAAAAAAAAACGAACACTCGGCTGCTGCAGAAATGTAAATGTTAAGGTGAAGCGGCTCAGATCCAATCAGAGCGGCTGTTTTTTGATGGAAATGTCATCTGATAGCATTGATGATTTTTTTTTTTTTTTTTGGAATTGCGTCTAAAAGAGGCTCAATGATGTTTGGGATGGGCGCAGTGACGTTGCCTTGTTGACTAGACGAGGGGTCAGAGGTCAGGACGGGTGGAGAGCATTTCCTCAGATGCTCGGTGGTGTTCAAAGACGCCGGGCTCGGTCTTGGACTGGCTTCAAGGCCGCCATTCACTTTTTGTTTCGGCGATGCACCGGAGATTTCTGCCCGCCGCCCAGGTTTATTTGAGACGGTGAGAATTACATCTGTGTTACTGACAGGTCTGACATTTCCAGACGTTCAGCCGCATCATCAAATCAGTTTCTATGGCGCCGCAAATGGCCCAAAGAGCAGAGCTCCGTTAGCAGACGCCGGCAGAAATGAGCAACAACAGGGCGTCTTGATTATCCTGAGCAAAGTAGGTCCTGGTTTTGAAGAGAATGTGCAGCGGAAGGAAGCTATCACGCAGACAGCCTGGCTAGATGAATTCATTTTAAAGATTTTTTTTTTTTCCCGGGTGGAAGGTGTTTGTTCTTGGTTTGACAAATATCATAATTAGATTGTGCACCATCCCTATAAGCCTGATAGATGCACAGAAACATTTGGCACGATTTTTTTGTGTGAGAACCTTCCTTTCACTTTTTAAGACCGCAATCTCCTCATCACTGGTTCATTAGAGGGAAACGCCTCCGTTCTTCCCCGCTTGCGCTCGCGCCACAATTATCCTGTCTGTCTGTCTGTCTGTCTGTCTGCCGGCCTCCTCCGAGCACAGAGGTGCATGCTGATGTGATGCGCAGGACAGCGATACACTCCCGGAAGGAAGCTGTCACACTCACGGGGATGACAGCATGCGGCGATACCGGGGACCCGTGATCACTGTTCAATTACAAATGCATTTGTCAGCCCGCTCATGCGCATCAATCGGCAGCGGCGCTCGTCGGCTCAGGGAGCGAAAAACAACCCCGCAAAGAGAGCCGCCTGCGCCGCAGTTGGTTCCGGCCGGGATCCCGATTTGGCGCCTAAAGTTAAAGTCGGTGGCCGAACATGTCCGACGGGCGCTCAAAAAAAACAAACGAAAAAAAACCGAGCAAAGGGAGAAAAGACAGAGGGAGATAAAACAAAAAAAAGTATGTTTGTGAAAGGTGCCCTGCATGAACAGCTGCGTAGCCTTGACAACAACAAATCCAGAGGAAATTCATTGTAATGAAAAGCAAAAACAAGGGAGGGGAAGAAAAAAAAATAGAAAAACACTGCTGGTTTAAAGCCTTTGAAAATTCCGCTTCACCCAAAAAAAAAAAAAAAAAAATGGTTAAGCCGCAATACGATTGATATAGCGGAGATGAACCAAATGATGACGCCGTCCTGGGTTTAGTGTCCTCGCTCGTCTTCTTGAGGAGAAAATAGGTCCGGCAATTTGGCAGCATGATGAAACACGGGCCTGAACACAACTACATTCGTGCCTTCGTGGCATCCAGCAGAGACGTCCGTCCATGTGGTTGATTAATATTGCGTGCCATGATTTAACAACATCCAAAATCAATACAATTCATGTAATTCTAAGGCACATTGATTGCCAAATATCCATCCTTTACTGTATAAATTGCAAAGATGTGATTTCTAACCGGTTTTCATCAAAGTGTTTGTTTAACGAGATAAAATATATATCTTAATCAGACATCGACAAAATGTTTCCTTTTGGGGGCATCATTTGCACAATATCTTGTGTTAAACATGACGTTATCACATCAACTCACAATGCTTCTCTGGCATGAATTACCTACATGACTTGCGATAACATCATTTGAATCACATTACCGCCAGGTCTCTTAACAGCATCGCGTTGATCAAAGATGAATCAGATATGAGGCAAATATGTTCTTTTGCGATCGGGGGTGAGCAAACCCTTGAAAGGTCTAAAGCAACAGAAAAGGGAGAAAAAAGCTTACAGTGGCTTCTTTTTTTTTTTTTTTGGTTTTGTTTTTCTTTCTTTGCCTTTTTCCAATATAGTCATTTTTCATTAGACCAATAGCAGACAGGGGAGTCTTCCTGACGGCGAGCCGGGATTAAAATAGCCTTCATGTGGTCCTGTGAGGGCCTTCGTGCGATCCATGCTGAGAGCGAGCCATGATGAATTCTGAGGCGAACCCTCAGTGCCATGAGGAAAGCTCCATCATGGATCACCTCATGAAGCTGGAGTTGACACCGGATACCCTCCAAGGAGGGGACCCTGGACCCGGGGACGGAGGGTTTAGGTTTGAATAAATGCACAGTTGCGGACAGCCGGCAGCAGACAGGAGCGTTTAAGGAGGGACCCGTGCGGCGAGGGGCTTGGACGGCGTCCAGGGGCTCTCGCTGAGCGGCTTAATCACATCCAGATTTGGAAATTGAAGATGAAAACAAAACCGGGGGAAGCTTGTAAAATTTATGGGGTCCTTGGAAGGTGAGACTGCAACTATGAAGGGCTCTGCGTGTCCTATAACTAAGGGGTTTATTATGCGCAGCGTTATCACAAGAGAGTCATCGCGGTCCCGTCCGATATCCCTCGCTGGCTGTCGCGTTCGCAACATGGCCGGCCGCGACAGAAACGCCCACGGCTTCATTTCCGCGTTCGGCGGATGTGCGAGGGGGCGCTGGCGCGAAGCCCAAAGTCTGCACGCACCGTTGAGTTCAGGAACCGCGTTTTTGCTGGCTTTTTTTTGGTTTTGGATCATTTTGTGCATAAATATGTACACCGACACCACCACCTACCAGGAGGTGGGGGTTGGTGTTGTCTTCCTCAGGCTCGGGTCCTCTGCCAGAGGCCTGGGAGTCTGAGGGTGCTGCATCGTATCTTCAGCATCCAGGACTCTGGGAACAGCTCTGAGGCTTCCATATATACATACTGTACCTTGCCGCTGCCACTTTTTGTACACGTCTACACATACCGTATGTGGATTAGAGCTGCTCAGCTCCTGAATCACCCGGGTTTATGATTCAAAGCTTCGTACTGACCCAGGAATCACAGGTCTGAGGTCTTATGATGTACAGAGTGTTTTTCTTATGATCTACCTACGTACCTACCTATCTATCTCTATTCCATCTTAATTTAAGCAAGGTATTTGTTTTTATTATAACTGTTTTTGGTTGGGATTTGAGCAACATCGGGGTCCTCAGCATTCATTGACAGCTGACATTTTTCCATATTTTCATTCTGCATGCTTCCGTTGTCAGCGGCTCCTAAATAAATGAGCAGCACTGCCGCCTCCCGCCTCGATATCAGGCTCGGGAACACTGGGACTGAGACAACACCCAACATCTGCGATGTCCATGGAAGAGACATGATACACCCTTTGGAAGTCGTCCTCACCGACTGTGAAGTGCTTCATCAGGACTGTGCGGACGAGGCTTGATCAGGTTTCCATGACGGTGGCCATCATGAGCCGAAACCTCTGATTTTTTTTGTTTAAAATTAAATCAAATTTTTAAAAAAAGAGGTTGTATGGTCTACCAATGAACAGTCAGATTAAAACCTCTATATTTTCTCAGTTTGGAGAAGTCTAAGTACATTAAAAGGCTTTTTTTTTTCCGCCCCCAGAGGCCACGCCCACAGCTAGTCATTCCTGCTCCCCATGTTAAGAGTCATGCCGGGCTTCGTCTACTACGTCACCTACTGCGGGCAAATACACTGGAAAAAACAAAACAAAAACAAGAATACCACGTAAGACCCCACCTCAAACGAGCCAGACCATCACTTTAGGCCCCGCCCACCAAACCAGAGACGAAAAATTGCGCGCAAAATGGGCGAAGCAACATTGTGTGCATAGTTGAGATAGTTAAGAAAGGTTCGCAGTGTCTCCAGGTAATGTAGCCACGGAGGCTAATAAACTGGGCCTGGTGTTTTATTTCCGTAACTATTGACAGGAAATCTCAACATCAGACACGCTAATAATAAAAGCAAATCGGCCTTCAGAAGCACACAGTGGTGCTCCAAGGGTCCGTTAGCTGGCGCAGCAAAAGTACTCGGATAACTCACCTATCGAGGAGGACCGAGAGGGTGACGTCACCAGAGGATCCGGCAGGAGCAGCGAGGGGGAGAGAGGAGGAAGACAACGGGAAATTAGTCACATCGCTTACAAACAGACGGGCATTCAGAGTCGCTCATGTGTGAGGAAGATGACCTCCGGACCTCCTGAGCCGCGGACGCCGCAGCGCCGCTGCCCGCGCCTCGGCGCCTGTTTACTCTGCACAAGGTTGATCGTGTTTCCGCATGGATGATTAGGACTACGATTGTTACCGTCGTGATGACGACGAAGCGGCAAGGACGCGGCGGAACGGAGCTCTGTTCAGCCCGTTGAAGATCACCCTGAGCTAACCCTGAACGCCGCCGCGTCACCGCTTCCCCCGGCAGCTAAATGCTTGGAGCGCCGCGTTGGTATTGTTTGCTTGTTTACCCTGAGTCCGCTTTCAGGGATTAACACTGTCTCGGGTTACATCGCAACCTTTAGCCACCGAGACGGCGCTATCGCCGGGCCTCACATGCCGCATTAAATACGCGTGTTCGCCCCATCCATTCTGCTTCAGGTCCGTGTTCCTCAGCCAGTAATGGAAAACACCCTTGAACAGTAAACCTGCTCGACAGGCTATAAAGTGACAAACTACAACCACAAAAAAAAAAAAAAAAAAAAAAAGCAGAGTGGACTTTTTATGTTTCTCTTCCTACTTTCCAGCACATTTAACTCATTTGCTGACACCCGATCAGCCGACCTCTTATTAGTAAATCAGGAGAGGGCATGCTAGTTTGGCATTTATTTTTCCAGCCCCATAACCCTTGATTACCACGCCCCTAAAACGCAAAAAAAAAAAGAAAAGAAAAACAAAACAAAACTCATTCATGCTCTTCAATTGCCAGCAAATCACGTCAATTTTTCACATGTGAGAAGCTGAGAAAAGTGAATGCCAAGGTCAACTTATTAATCCACCTGAAGAAAAGCAGCGCTTTCGCTTTACTCTCCTAAAGTGGTAATCATCTCGGTCCTCTTGAGAGCTCAAGGGAAGAGGGCAGGCGAAGGGCGGACGGGAGCGAGGGGGGGAAAAGTGAGTTTAAAGCAACGGGAGCACAAGCGAGAGGCTGCAGAGGTTGCTGATATTCAAAATGAAACCTCTTAGCAGAAGCCTGCCCACAGCGTCTCTGCCAGCTTCCCGCTGCAAGTAACATTTATCAACGCTTCCGTCTTTGGCCCCTCTTAACCCTCCCCCAATGATATTCTTGTAAAATGTCTGGGAGGAAAAAAATAATAATAATAACGCAAAGGAGCGCGCCACCAACGAGAGCCAGTCGTCATCCACAGGATTGAACGCTCACCTGTGGTAAAGGACGACACTTTTTTTTTTTTTTTTGCAAATATCCGCTGATCATCTACGGCGGCGTGAAGGTGAATGAGACCGACGGCTCTTTGTTGAGCCGATTTTTTTTTTTTTTTTGAACAATGGGACGCGACCTTGACTGCGGGATGATGGGACAACTCCCTGCGACACTCTCACAGCTGAACGTCAGAAATTCTATGAGGTTGCCATGTCTGCATCTTTTCAGAGAGCACACTCAGCCGAGCGAACGAGCGCCGGCGCGGGAACAATCTTTGGCTCCGCGCGCAGGCGCCGTTTCCCAACAGCTGCGTTTATCACAGTCAGTCGGAGGCGGCGACGTCTGAGATCCTGCCAGGCTTGTGCCTCGACGTGACCCGCGGTTGTTAACCTTTAAGTGGCTGGCGTCGGTGTTTATGAAGTGAGGGGAGTTTTTTTTCCCCCCGCCATGTGGGTCGGCCAGCGGCGGGTATTCGGAGGCCTCTGGAACGACGCCTTGGACCGATCATTTCGTCGCTGGCGCTTCTGTTACATCACCATAATCCATATTTGTACTCGATTGGACATCTATGAAGTCTTCTGATGTCCAAAATCACTGACAGGAAATGAGATGAGCTTCTCAAACCACTTTGAGATGAACAAATATAAATGGAGGCGAACACGTGAAGCGAGATTTTTTTTTTCCATCTGGCAACTAGGGTGGGTCTAAAATGCATCTCCGGTAATTTTAGCATTTCCAGTTTTATGAGGAAAAAGACAAATAACAGCCGGCAGGAATATTTCCCCAGTATGAACCGAACTTAAATTGGCTGACTGGAAATGACTGGCTCGTTCAGTTTCACAAAAGACCCCAGCTAGGAGTGAGAGTTATAAAAACAATCACAGCTAAGCATTAAAACTAAACGATCAAATGTGCTTCGAAAACAAATTAAAGCCAAAGTGATCTGGAAAAATTAAAAATGCTAACTGTAAAAACCTGGCTCGTGGTGAAAACAAGGCGATATATATATATATATATATATATATATTAAAGACTAACCAAACATTCGCCCCCGCTCGACTGCGAGGCATCGTTATCGTATCACGCACCAAATTCGCCAAAGAGTGTGTATTTGGAGACAGATTCCACTTTAACTCTTGATCATCCACGTTTGAAGTGATTTTCATACGCGTACGCTCGGCACTGGCGAACTCTAATTAGCCGGGCTGGTGGTTTTTTTTTTTTTTTTGGTTTTTTTTGCCAGTGTTCATCAGAGCAGATAAGGCGCTATCAGCTTGTTGCTCTGCCAAGGCTCGCTGCTCCCAGCTCTCGTCAAAGGCGCGCGCGCGTGTGTGTGTGTGTGTGTGTGCGTGCGTCCTTACAGCAACTAGCTATGAGTCAGTTTGCGCCGTAGTTGGAATTTGCTGGCAGATTTAAGTGAAAAAGGTAAGCAAAGGAGGCCTCATTTTGAAATGCTGCCGCTTTTCACAACACCGGCGGGGGCCCGGGGCTTTCTGCCTTGTGATTTTTAAAGGGGCCGCTGGCATGTCGGCGCCGCGCGGCTCCAGCTAACCGAGGTGGCATCCAAGCGGACTGCTCAAAACAAGCACAACGGAGCAGAGTGTGCCAGTGGCAGAGCACACGGGCACAGATAACAGGCTTAAGCGCTGGCTGAGGAGTATTAAGACCACAAACTTTCTCTTTTTTTTTTTTTTCTTTTCTATTCCGTACTCTTTCAACCGAGCAACTGGCTCAGAACCACATGGCTCGCAGTCACGGTCTTACTCGACGCGGACCGACAAAAAAAAAAAAAAAAACACCGACAGGCTCGACTTAAACGCGACGGATGCAACACATTTCTCAAAAAAAAAAATGGATGCGCACGTATATTCTGGTGTTCAAAACCAGCTATAGCAGAGCTTATTTTTCGTATGTGACTTTTTATGACAATCAACATGAATTGGCCAAATATGACGCTTTTCCAGTACATGGCAGCAGCTCTACTCTGCTCTCGTATCGGGTCCTTTTTTTTTTTACTGGTGGTCGTTTTCCATGACAAGATAGTACCGCCGCCTCAGTGTAACAGGTCGTAATAGCGGCATCGTGCAAGACTGCCGTGACATCCTCCTCAACGCGTTGTAGAGACAATGGTCGATTTCCAGGTACCTGGTACTTTTTTCAAACTGGAAAACCGGCTGAGTAGAGTTGGGTAGACTCGGTAACATGTGGTGGAAAAGCACCAAAAGTCTTCAACGCGTCTTTGCGGTAAATCTGTAGAAGCGGATGGTTCTGCGATTTCCCCTCCGGTGCAGACGAACCCGCTTGTGCATTGAAACGGCGTCACCGTAGCTCGCGGATTTGTTCGGGATCGGCGTGCCACCAGTTCACGCGCGCAAGTTTGGAAGGGCGCGGGAGGGAGTAAGCGGCAGGAAAGCTTGCGCCTTCATGCCGTCTCCTCCGACAAATCGCTAACTCTGGGCATTTACCGTTGCGTTGGTATTGCCTCATTCGCTCACACATCCACGCGCATTCATGCACCCGTGTGGGAGGCAGTCCTGCAAGGCGCCAGCCGACTTATCGGGGAGGCAGCCGCTCCAGCTCGCGAGCCGTGTAAACAAACCGGCCCCACCAGCAGGGGCTAGGAAAAATTGTTTCATAAAAGTCCCGTCACTCTCTGTCGCTTCATAACAGGCGACGGAGCCCGGTGGACGCGCGGGGCTGCGCCGCTCTCTCGCCGCTCGCTCGGAACGCGACGCGAAAGGGGGACTCGCCATCGAGTCCCGGCATCTGACAGTCACGTGCTGGGAGGCGGCTCGGGGGAAGAAAGAAGAAAAAAAAAAAAAAAAAGAGAGACATATCTCTCGACAGAGGTGCATAAGCAGACGGCGTCGCTGAATATTGATGCGTCTCCACGGCTGGCTGACAACATTTCTAAATGATGTTTATTAAGTACCCGTGTTTGCAGAGGCATGCCGGGGCTTCACATAAACGCCCCCCTCCCGACCCCCGCCAACCACCACCAACTGCTCCCCTGCCACACTCCATTTACTCGCCACTGTTGTTCCACCGTCCTATTCTAATGTCTATTGTATTGTCGGCAAGTGCCTCCACTTACCGCATATAAAATGCTCCGCCGCTATTTGTAATGTACGGCGCGGGAAAGTGTCACGCGTGTCAGTAATTCACTGTCGGCGCACTTTAGGGGGCGACGCTGGGTAAACACGCGCCCGCTGCACATTACGCCGCCGCGGTTTCCACATGCTGTGCGAGGCGGCGGAGGAGCGAGGCGGCGGAGGAGCGAGGCGGCGTGATGCAACCGCCGCTCTCCGTGGGGAAACTCCGGGCGGACATCACAGCCGTGCGCCCGCCTGCTCATGTTTCGGCTATTAATTCATTACCTTATCGTTTTTTTTTTTTTGTGTGTGTGTGCACAGAGAACACAATTACCAACATTCAAATTGTAGATGTAATTATGAAAACAGTTGCATTTTCATTCAATCAGCTTTTCCCTCTAATGAGCCTGCGGCTTCAGCTCAGGAGGGGACAGTCGAGTATATCAAACAACCATGCTGAGTGTTTTTCAAACAACAAGCCATGGAGGATTTTTGCTTTGGGGTTTTTTTTTTTTGTTTTTTGGGGTTTTATTTTTTTGTTTTTTTTGGAGGGAAGGGAGGGTTGTGCTTTTGGACAAAATTACCACAAGCTTTGCTTCGATGTTCTTCTAAAATTCACCCGTTTGCTCGCAGAAAAGGCAAGATCCGTTTCAGTGCGGATGAACCTTTCATACAACTCATTAAATCGCGCCATATTTATTAAATACTCTCGTCGGTTTAGCCTTATAGTTAATTGTAGGAATCCTTTTCATATATCCAATTGCAGATACTTGAGTGACACTATTCTTTTTTTTTTTTTTTTTTGTCAAATTCAAATCATTCTAACCATATATCATGTCGGCAAAGAAACTGCAAGTGCTTTAAGTCATGCTGACGTCTCGTTTCTAACCCAAAAAACTGGGTGTTCGGCGTTTGAGGAAAACAGGCACGACGGGCATCAAAGCGACGCATCTTTGTCCCCCTTTTTTAGTTCTTCTTAATGAGACCACAGACCGGTAATTGCTTCTCATCTGCCGCACGCGTATGCTGCATCAATTATCCGGCGCGCAGAAACGAAACACAGTTTTCATCACCGAATTCAAATACACCTGGAAGTATCCGAGAGAACGGAAATAACGAGTCGAGGCAAACCCGACGTCCCAAAAAACACATCGCTAAACTGACGCGGTAAAGGGGCGCTGGGGGGACCCGGGGGCGTGATCGAAAGCAAAAAGGAGGTTTCCCCGGGCTGCTGACGTGGGCCGGCGGCGGCAGAGGTGGTTGAGATTTGACCGGCGCGCCGCTCGAGACGACTGCAGCCCAGAGACGCTGACAATCGGGCGCGTCGGAGCGGTAATCGGAGACGACGGGAGGCTGAGACGGCCTCTTTCTGGGGTTCCTCAATGACCCTTTTAGCAAAAAACAGACCCGGTTTGTGCCGTTACTCCGTGTCCCTTATGTGTGTGTTTGCACAATTAAATCAGCTTCCAACTCCAAATCTCCCGGGGATTATGGAAAATGCAATTATTTTCTATCAATATGACAGCCTAATCAACTCATACCTAGGCAATCTCATTACACCCAGGACCCCCAGATGCCTAATCGGAACTTCTATTATCTCTACCTCTCTCTATTGTCCTGTATGCCGGCGGATTCAATTGTAACATCATTAGTGGCTTTTATGGGGGCAATGACCCTCATGTCTTCCGATAAATCAGAATATCCTATGGGTGAGCTTATCTTTTGCGCGGGGACGTGCGCCATGGGAAGGTCTTGATACAGTTTCAGATAGAGTGTCCCCAAGAAATGTGCTCATTCATCAAGTGGATAAGGAACCCAAAGAAGGTTAAGGTCTTTTAACTGCCGTCAGTGCCATTCAGTCACTATCATTGTGCAAAAGAATTGCACTGCCGTGACCTATTTTGGGAGCCAGGATGGAGCCAAGCTTGATATTTCCAGTAACGCTGCGCGTGGCGCACCACTCCAAACCACGTCCTTTCCCGCAACTGGAAGTGCTGTTGACAGAGCGTGGTGACGCCGTTTTCTGCAGCGGGCCTGCCGGTCCTGATCTGACTGATACGGCGAACATATACAGTTTATCGGAAGCAATGTCAGCAGTACTCTAATATAATGGATTACTCCCGACTGTGCGCTGGAATACCCCCAATGTCAGATGGCGTCACACGCCGCGGGGGAAATGACTTAACAACTTAAACAAGTAGCTACTGGCCAGAAAATAATAGAGCAATTGAGTTTTGAGTTAATTAATCAAGCAAAAATATAGGTGACATGAGCATCTTTTAGCGCTTTTTCGAACTTGTCAGCTGGAAAAAACGTAAACAGATTCAGCTTACGTGAAAATAACGAGCGACGATGATCCTACCGAGCGTTTAACCTTCCTCCGATGAAACGTGCCGAACATCATTTACACGGAAAGTCAAGTTTGTTTTGACAACTTATGCTGGCAGAAATCCCATAGGCCAATTTCCTGAACGAGAGACTTATCTTGCCTGCGCAACCGCCCATGAGTGGACCTTTTCCTTTTCATTTCTCTTTGTCATCAATCCACATTTTCAAATGCAGTCCCCCAATTCCGCAGACCTCTACGGGGGGAGCACGGTGTGGGGAATACTTATTAAAACAACACCGTAAAACACAAAAATCCTCGGTTTCTGTGTCATATGGTAGTTCAGCTGCATATACGAGAACATTCCGTGCTCAAATATCACTGAGAATCTTTATTTAGTTATGGAGAAAAACATTAAACAAAAAAAAAAAACAGTATCATTCGGGAATTAGAGCAAACTCAGAAAAATAGCGCCGCTAACCAATACCAAGGTACAAAAACGACGTTAGCTGGCGACAATGAAACCTGTGTTTCCCGGCTCTTTATTAAACGCGAAGACCGTTTATGAGGTGGACGGCATCCAAAAATAAAGAGCTCTGCTTTTCATACTCGCTGAATATTTATAGAGCAAAGGCAGAGACATATTATTTCCTCGCTGGGTGAAAGTTGCCCCAAGGTAAAGACCACTCAGGCCACATAACAAAAGGAGAGGCCTTGTGGACAGCAACGCAACTTATTCTCATGAGCAGAAATAACTGCTATTTGTCAATGCCACTTTGGCAATCACTCCGGGTTACACTGACCGCTGGCCCCCAAACAAACACCTCCCCGCGGGAGGGGTGGGTGCGGGGGGACAAGAAATGGCTGTGATTCTCATCAGTAACATGTCAGGAACCTCTGAGTGATGGCTCAGAAACCCGAGTTTAATATCGCGGCCAACACACCTGTCACATCTAAGGCCGTGTAGCGAGAGTACACAAACTCCAACTAGAGTTGGACATGATCATTCCGGCCTTGCAGCAAAGAAAAAAAAAATAGTCAGATGAGACACTGATGTCCTGTCGCGCGGCCAATCCTGCCTCCCTATTCCCTAACGGCGCTTTATGCCGTTGGCGTCCATTTGAAAACGCGCCACGGTCTCTGTTCGCGGACGCTAGTTGTCAGAGGGGCTTTTACACCCAACACGTTCAGAGCACTTTAAATAGACTCTAGTGCACTGGTTTGTCCTCTGGTATTCATCACTGTAGCCTGGACACCCGACGTGGAGTCCACTCACAAATGCCAAAAATCAAACTTCTTAATGTTATTCAGTAGCACAATATTGACTGAGTGAAAAAGGTGAAACTCGGCTGCAGGGGTACTCTGTAGCAAGTATTCTTTCTTTCTTTTTACTTCTATTCATTGACTCAGATTACCTCTGTGAGATTCACATGAAATATACTGTGAACTTTCAGCGCCGTAACTCACGAGCGAGGCGGCGAAACTCGGCACTCTACAGCGACACCGGAGCCCGAAGGTAATGGAGTCAAAGATGCAGCTTATCATGTCATAGACTCGGGGTGTAACGGTAAGTACTCGCTTATCAAACTGTCGCGGTGCGGACATCGCGGCTCAGTGCAAGCGGGCCACACGAGGAATACATCTGAATGGAAAGTCGGTCACACGTGGCAGTACCCACGCTCCCATCCAGGTGGCGGTAATGTGCCTAAAAGCAGTTTGCTGTATGCAGTCGCAGTAGGACCCCTATGCAGTCGTAGAGGACCCGTACTCAGTCGTAGAGAACCAGTAGGCAGTAGTAGAAGACCCGTACGCAGTGGTAGAGGACCCGTACGCAGTGGTAGAGAACCAGTAGGCAGTAGTAGAAGACCCGTACGCAGTGGTAGAGGATCGGTACTCAGTCGTAGAGAACCAGTATGCAGTAGTAGAAGACCCATACGCAGTGGTAGAGGACCAGTATGCAGTAGTAAAGGACCGGTATGCAATCGAAGAGGACCCATATGCAGTAGTAGAGGACCCGTACGCAGTAGTAGAGGACCCGTATGCAGTAGTAGAGGACCCGTACGCAGTAGTAGAGGACCCGTACGCAGTAGTAGAGGACCCGTACGCAGTCATAGAGGACCTGTATGCAGTAGTAAAGGACCCCTATGCAGTAGCAAAGGACCCGTATGCGGTAGCAGAGGACTAGCATGCAGAAAACTTTGACCTCTGTTTGCATTGCACCTCTATCACAGACAGTTATAGTCTGTCTGTAAGCATTTTTGTTCATTTTAGCAGTTCTTTATCATTCATTCAAATGCCATAAAATCGTGGTTCAATCAGAGTCTGCAAGAACCTGACAAGGTTCAGCATCTTTCAATGCTAACTTACAGGCTCGCAGCAGTAAATACAGGTATTCTTTAGCACAGATGATGAAGTGAAGTATCCCTTTTATATTTTGTAGATAATAAAGTGAAGTGTGGCTTTAATCATGAAATTATACACGCGTGATAACAGCCAACCTCAGTGTACTATGAAAGTGAGAGATTATTTTTTTGTTCCTCCAGTTGCAGGGTCCGCTTGCAGCGCATGTTTGCTTAGTCACATAAAACCTGGCTTACTTTATCATGGCTGACTTGCAAAATCCAATTGCCTTTTCGTTTATTTTCAAGACTCATAACCAAACAACATTTCAAAACCACATCAAAATTGGAGAGTAGCAAACCTCCTCTTGTGCATACATGACGTTTTTTTCAGCGTAATTTCTAGCAGGTTGACGATACATGAGGAAAATTAAGCCAGGCAACGCATTGGTTTCTCTAAGTGAGTTTTTGGATAGCGAGCAAATATTTAAAATACGAGCCTGATTTTAATCAAGTAAACAAAACCATTCAAAGGCTCCCAGGAGCTTCCTCGCGACTGAAGGCGCTCCTTATCGCTTTGCGTGTTTCGCAATCCACTGCCGAGATTGAGGCACAACCAAAGACATTCGCATTTGTTAAAAAAAACAAAACAGCATGGTAAAGACTATCAAAGGAGCACATTTGACAGATCTCGCCCAACTGCCGGGGACCGCCTGTGCGCGCGCTTCCGTCTCCGGGAGAGACTGTTGTAGGTAAATTTCTCCCCAGCCTTCGAAGCACTTATTGACAGAAAGACTGGCTGCTATAATCCCCGCATCGCTCTACGCTGCCTTAAGCCTCTTGCAATATCTCCATCCATCTGGTACACGACAGAGCCGGGGTCCCTTGGCTTATCACGTCTCAACTATCTCCTGCCTTCCACCTCATGGGCAGACTTAATCACAACCTTGCTTTCTTACCATCCAGCTGGCCGCCTAACAGATCGGGTCTCCTGCCAGTCGAGGCGAGGCTCTGACAGTTTGAACAATCCTCGGAAAAAAAAAAAAACTCTTCCGAAACTCGGCAAATATGCATTGCGATGGAGAGGAGACGCCGAACGACACGCGGGAGCACGCGGGAGCGCGCGCGCGCCTGCGGTGGGGTCGTGCCATGGGTACAATGCCGAGATTCAGAACTGAAATTGTTTAGAGTGGTGGCATGGAACCCGGAGAGAATGGCGGCGGCGGCGGGGGCAAAGGCGCAGGTTTCGTTATCTTCTGGGGCCTCGCAGCTCCCTTACAATGGTGGCAGCTTCAACAAGATAAACTGCTGGCTCCATCTCCAACCGGCTCCTTTAATCATTTCCCAGCACAGCAGCCATTTTTTTTTTCCCCTCCCCTGTTTATTTGTCGCTGGTAGCAGTCAAGCCCAGTAATTATTGCTAACTCTTAGCACACTCCCGCTACTGGCAAATGGCGTGCGGTGTGCAGTCGAGAAGCAGGCTAATGTCAGCCGCGCTTGAGGTCCTGTCCTCCTTTTGTCTCAATTGCTCACAGATGTTCCTTCGCCTCAGATCCCACAATCCAACATTGTGTAAATAAAAGGGCCGGCTGGACACGAACCAGTAAATCTGAAACATACTACCGGATAGTCGGTGGAGCCTGAAGCTGGAAGGTGGGCGTCGCCAAAGAAAACACGCGGCATTTGATTTAGCGCTGGCAGCGAGCTCGCGCAGTCGGGTGGCGCAGAAGCCACTCGAGCCGTGGGGGGGGGGGGGGGGGGGGGGGGGGGGGGGGCGGGGGGGGGCTTGTGGGGGGGGGGGGGGGGGGGGCCCGGTTACAGGCTCCTGGATAAAATAAGAGATCCGACACAACTGGGACCGTCGCGCCAGTTGCTAAACATATTTCCTATTTTTTTGTATGCGTTAGCACGGCGTTTGAGACACACGGG
>CAAKHG010020692.1:0-24460 GCA_901007715.1 Dactylopterus volitans
AATAATAACAACAACAATAATAATGATAATGATAATAAAAAGTAACCTCTGGTTTTGAACCTCTGAATGGAGCCTTTCATTAATTCCACAGATCATTAATCAGCTGGAGGTTTGGGAGAATAACATATAGTGCTGAGCTGCGAGCAGCTGTCGTCTTATTAATAGGCTGTGAGCTAAACAGGCGAAAGGTAAAACAAAAAAATCTGTGGATTTGTCTCGTCTTACCGGGCGTGTAAATAAAGCGAGAGAAGCGAGTCGGTGATATTTACCTGCAATCTGACATTAAACATCATCGAGGCGACAATGTAGATGTAAGGGAATCGGATTCTCAGGCGCCACGCGAGGTCAAAAAATATCAACAAAGTCCTCGTCAGGCTTTTGGAGAACACCCCGTACGTGCGACCCGCGGAGCCCGAGAACCGGAGCACCAAGTGAGACAGCCCGGCCATAGAGGCGAAGTCTGGCCCCGCGGGTGGCGGAGGCGGCGGTGTCAGTTAGCGGGGCCGAGACCCGGAAAGGCGACGGCGGCTGACGTGTGACGGCTCATCTCTCCCCCGGCCGCTGACTCACGCCCGGGTCGACGAATGCCGACGGCGGATCGATAGCGCTGAGCTGGCTTGCGCTTGGCGACGAGGGCTGCTCCACCCCGACGGCCGCGTCTCTCCGCCGAACTCCCTTCCGCCGTGGTGTGGTTTTTTTTTGTGTGTGTTTTTTTGTTTTAGGGCGGAGCGCTAACGGTGTGACACACGGATGTGAGCAGGGGGGAGTCCGCCCGGTCTTCGCCCCCGAGTGCGGACTGTCAGGTACGCGCGGCTCGGTGGAGTCGTAAACGCGCAGGTTTTTGAAGTGGAAGCGTTGAGAAATGAAAGAGATAAAAGGTCCGTGCACACTATGAATAATCAATAATAATATCAAAATATTTTCTTTAGGTTTGAGGAAGTTCATTCTACTTCTATTTATGTGAAGCTTCTCTTTAAACCTGATAAAGTAACACTTTTGCCCATCCCTGCGGCGCGTTAAAGAAACCGAAACGTCTTTAAGGCTGGGCTGATAAATATTATTGTGATTGTTGATCTGATTATTCAAATGTGAGCAACGCTTCATCACTTCACTTTCGAAACTGTTGGGGAGGGGGGAAAAAACCCTGTTTGCTGTGTTTGAGAGCGTTTTTATAACTTGATCATCTGTTCAGTCTTTCCCAAAACTCTCTTTCTGTTCCACAAAACCGATCATTTGTCAGTCTTGTACAGAATCAGAGGCTTTATTTTAGTCAGTATCCAAAATAGTGAGTGTCTTGACTTGCATTACGTGGAATATGAATACAGTTGTGAAGTTCGATCCCCCAAAAACCTTTGTCAACACAGTATAATTTAATTTTTAGATATTAAAAATGCCATTTAAGATTACGAATGACAACGAGGTAAATATTCGTAATGCGCCGGCTTGAATCAAATTTGTCGAAGCACAGTTCCCTCATTTGAATGTGACAATAACTAAAAAATTCCCCACTAAATAACCTCATAAACACCAAATTTACGGGAAAAAAAATGTATCGACTTTAGGACGTGCAACACCTTCTGTCTAATTTCATAAACCACTTGTTTACTCACCGGGTCCGATAAACGGCGCACAACATTCGAGCTGCACTTCCATTGCAATCGAGAACGGGCGGCGCTGCGACGTCATTTCCGGGTTCGGCGTCACACTCTAAACGGTCCGCTTCACTCGCTATTTCCCCATTAAGGCGTCTTTTAAGCAAGTTAAAACGTCCGGGGACGCGACAAACCCCTCGTTATATGCCGCACGGTTGCGTTCCCGCGCCGCGGTGACACCGGCGCATCGCTAGTTACCCGTTTGACGTGTTTTTGAAGGCAGAAATCCGCCGGCGCTCCAGTGGGCGTATCATCCCAGCGCACCGGATGCACCATCTGGTGGTGGCAGCTATCTTCATTTTTTTTTCCTTAGGGGTGGTGGCCGCTGTTTTGCTTCATAGCTTCCCGATCAGCCCAACGAAAGCATGGGAATGTAGCGGCGGAATATCCATGTAAACTCGCGTAAAACTGCCCGCCAAGTTGCCGCAAGTTCCGCGCGAGCCGTTCCACGCCTCCGGAGCGCCCTTGTGCCACCGACGGTCGTCCGAGACACGCGGCTGGGACGTCTTTTTTTGACCGGCGAGCGATCCCGGACAAAGGAAAAGAGATTTGTGAGCTAGCGTTAGCTGGCTCCCGGGCTAACTTAGCATTCCGTCAGCCGCGGCGCAATGCAGGCCATAAAGTGTGTCGTTGTCGGGGACGGGTGAGTGGACTCGACCGAGCGGGCTGGTGGTCCGCGCCTCCCGGTTTGCGGTGCTCTTTAGCCCGGTGCTAAACTGCCAAGTTTTATGTTAGCTATTAACGATGTCAACACACTTGCTAACGTTTGAAGCGTTTCCACTGTGATTTTTTTTTCCCTCCTCCCTCCCCCCTCCACCCGGTCGGGTCGGATAGTTAGCTCGTACGGTTTTAACTGCAATTAACTACCGTTATTTTATTTATTTTTAACCGATCCATTAATGGAGTGATTAACGGATAGCCGTCAATCTTGTCACCGGTTGTGATTTCTTTTCCCCCCCTTCGGTTTACTGCATTCCTAACATGCTAGCATGCAACTGGTTGGCTAATCTTTCACTTCAGTTTTTTTTCGTTTTTTTTTTTTTCCCTGGTTACGTTGTTGTCCTTCCTCCCCGGGGAGTCGGGCAGCAAACCGCCTTAAATGTGCGCGTTCGCGGGGGTGGGGGGCCGCGCGGCCGCGGGTCGATGTGGCGAGTTTGGCCGCTTGCTCTGCGCCGGGTGCCGCGGCGCTGGTTTCTGCAGCGTAACGCGCGGGTGGCGCCGGCGGTGTCTCAAAACGTCGAACCGAGATTATATTTTTTTTATTTTTATTTTTTATTTTAAATGCTTGTTCGCGACAGCTTGTCATAATGTTGGGAAACGGGCAGAGGCTGCTTTAGAATTTATGTAACATCATGTGGGAGGTTAAAGCGGACTCATATCTGCTTGCTCTGGGTGTGGTGGATACCACAGCGGCGGAGTCACCGATGGGCCGACGTCTGCGTTTTAATTCATTTTCAGGTTTCTTTTTTTTTTCTCTCTCTGAGAGCTTTAATAGCGGATTGATTTCAGCCCTCCGATGTAAACAAGCTTGTGCCGACCCAGTAATCGAGCTGCGTCGGCACCGCTATGAAATCCGTAGCCTGGGGTCCACCGGCGGGGATCGGCGCTCTCGCCTGGAGCCTGAAGTGATCGAGCGGTCACGGATCGGCCATATGACAGGAAATGTACCGCAGTTTTCACACGTATTTTACACAGTTTACTGCGCATTTTATCAATGAAAAGGTTTAAAAAAAAAAAAAGAACCCAGGTGTTAGCATATGTGAAAATCGCTTTCATATAATTTAAAGATGCAAGAGGCTCAAGTTTAAGATCGGCCTGCAGATGATTCCAGGGTCATGAACCAGAATGAAACGGGCTTGTTCTGACAGAAGAAACTCTGAACTGGAGCCAATTATGTAACCTGGGATTATGACAATTTTGCAATGAAAATAGAACCTGTGTCTTAAGAAAGGGGTGGGGGGGGGGGTTTGCCAAAAATAGCCTTAGATTAATAGATTAGATCACAATTGGATAGGTTAGCTGAGTTACTTTATTAATCCCCCGAGAGGAAATTGCAGATTAAGATGTGCCAGTGTTGTAACCCATACAGAATTAGGGGATGCCCAGCCCACCACACTGTGCGAAGCACGCGAGGTCCTCAAGCAAAAATTGGTCGCATACCTCAGGGCGGAGTGATGTAGGGGGATGAATTTGGATAAAGTTGACAGCGAGGGGGGAACCTGTAACGCCAAAACCCCCAAGCTAATCGTTTTCTTTGTCATGGTAAAATGTGACGGCAGCCCGTGCTGAATTGTAATTTCCGAGCGAGGCTTATATCGAATTTAAGCTCTTGTCCAACCAGATTCCCAGGCATCCCCCCACCCCCCTATTCCCAGGCGGAGTTGTGGCACCATCCAGAATGTGGAAGCGGTTTCGGGTCCGATGTTGGCGCGGGACAGTACGGCGCAGGGTGTTAGTCAGGTCCAGCAGATCTGAAAGCGCCACCCCCGTGGCCAGCTAATGCGGACTGGTTATGGATCGTAGCCCCCTTTTGAACTACAACAATTCACACCTGTAATTTTTAAATGTCTGGTCCCTTTTTTGGGGGGGTACAGTTGTTAACATTTACATGTTTCCTCCTTCCTCCAGAGCTGTGGGTAAGACCTGCCTACTCATCAGCTACACCACCAATGCCTTTCCTGGAGAGTACATCCCCACAGTGTGAGTACCTCAGAGCCTAGTCCTGTTATTTATTTTCAGTTTCGAAGTTTGTTGTGCAAGACGAGACGTTGGCCGGCTCCCGCGGTCGGTGTATTATTTGTCCCCGCCCCTCCCTTTACAGTTTCAGCAAGGATGACAGGTTATTCTTCAGTGGCTTTTTTTTAGGTGGAAATTTGGTGACCTGCTGAACAGGTTAGAATCACAGCTGCAGACTGTAGCTCAGCCCGCAAAGCAGTCAGAGAAATGGATATCAAATGTCCAGAGGGGAGAGAGAGAGAGAGAGAGAGAGAGAGAGGGAGGCACCGTATCTGATAAGCTCTCTAACCCTCTGCAAGGGTTTAGTCCAGTTTAATAAGTGATTTCGATTTAAATGTTTCCTCATATTGAGCCCGACGCCCTTGACTCACCCTGTTCCATCAGGTTCGACAACTACTCTGCCAATGTTATGGTGGATGGGAAGCCAGTGAACCTGGGCCTTTGGGATACGGCAGGACAAGAAGACTATGACAGACTCCGCCCACTTTCCTACCCACAGACGGTACAATAAAATAGCCCCGCACAATGCCGTATTGTCTTGCGCCTTTTGATGATTCTCCGCGGCGGGCAGGCGTTTGCCTCGAAGCCGGCTTTTGATCTCGGTGGTGCCCGCGTGGAAGCCACCTGGAAAGTTTGGCCATTAACCACAAATCAGGAAGTTTAAAAGAAAACAAAAAAAAAGAAAACGGCCGCACCTTTTTGAGCAAAATGAATGCCGTTCTCGGAAGGAAGTGATTGCGTTTTCTCTCTCCACCAGGATGTGTTCCTCATCTGCTTTTCGCTCGTGAGTCCGGCCTCCTTTGAAAACGTCCGTGCCAAGGTGAGCCCCTCCAACGCGGCTGTGATTTAAAGGGACGGAGCTGCGGCGCGGCTCAGTTTTAGGACGGGCGCGTTAGCTTCCACCGTTATATTTTTTCTCCAGTGTCATTAGTCAATACTGTACTTCTAAAGAGCCTCATGTGCCAAGCATATTCCACCACATGGAAGAGTGAGTAGAGACATTAATGACATGTTTACTTTGGACGGGTTTTCTGAAAAATGTCAAAAGGTTACGAGTTGAGAACATATTAGCTTGCCGTCGTTCGGCACAAATCGGTGTCAAGGCAATCCAGTGTTAACTTAAACTGCAGAGAAAACCGGCTGCAATGGTCCCGGCCCACCCTAAAATAAAAAAAAAAGATCAACTCACTGGGGGAAAAAAAGTTGTCATCCATGTATCAATAACTGTAATCAGTTTGCTTCAGTATGTGAAAGACTGAGAGACCCAGTTTCAAGAAAAAAGAGGCTTGGAGGCATCTCATCCATGACTGTAGCTCGGGTGAACGGAGACAAAATGAGATGTAAATTGGCAGCGGCACCTGCACGCGCAGCCTTATCTCCAGATGCATTATGACTGTTAACCGATAAAGCTGTAAAGTGTTGGTTTACACCACCTCAGCTCTTAAGTGTGCGGTGAGATTATCTTAAGCTTTCGGTGGCAGAAACGGCCACGCTTGACTGTTTCCAAGGATACTCCACGGTCGGAGTAATTTGCTCATCGTGAGGCAAATGCAGCAAAAACGGCTTTTCCTGTTGTAAATGCTGACCGCATTCAATAAGGGACCTGGAGTAATTCTCACTTAGTTATTAACCTTTTACTTATCCATCATCCTTGTATCTGGGCCACTAATTTTATGGCTGTTTTGCTCCCTGTGCAGTGGTACCCTGAGGTGAGACACCATTGTCCCAACACTCCCATCATCCTGGTGGGTACCAAGCTGGATCTGAGAGATGACAAGGACACCATGGAGAAGCTGAAGGAGAAGAAACTCTCCCCGATCACCTATCCCCAAGGCCTGGCGATGGCCAAAGAGATTGGTAAGAGCACTCTCTCTTTCGCTTAAATACGCGTGTGCAATCAGAGCGTCTTAGACACGTCCCCTTAAATCTGCCCGGCCAGGTTCCGTCAAGTACCTGGAGTGCTCAGCTCTGACTCAGCGTGGCCTTAAAACTGTGTTTGACGAGGCCATCCGGGCCGTCCTCTGCCCTCCACCCGTGAAGAAGAAGGGGAAGAAGTGCAGCCTCCTCTAAAAGGCTTCCTCCGGCGGGAACGGTTACAGGGGGAAGGGGACCGCGGGTGGCGACGGCGGCGAAAGATACAGGAGAAAACACACACACACACGCACGCACCAGTATATAACAATGTACTTCAGATCCTTTCCTTCCACGAGTGTAACCGTCATAACAACCATTCCCATACAAATTGATCGAGGGTAAGTTTAGGGGAAGGAAGGGTGCCCAGTTTGTTCTTAACATTCTGTATAGACCACACAAATTTGAAATCCTTGAGGCCTTCTAAAGTGGATTTTTTTTGGGGGGGTGGGGGGGTAGAATTCAACCTGTTGTCCACCTTTATTTTGTTTACAGTCTCGGTTGTTCGTTTTAAATAGGGGTGGCGAAAAAAAATATATATATATTGCCAAATACATTCTGCAAACATGCTGTATCTTAGCGTACTTCTGTTCTATCGTCACAAAGCCTTTACAGCGTCGAAACACGGCCGAGCGCACGCACGCGCTGCTGCTGCGCCCGGCTGATCGTTCAGCTCCACCAATCAACGGCATTCAATTTTTTTTTGCGTTTTTTTTTTTTTAATTACATTTCAGTGGCAGTCACGCGACATCGCCAACAAGGAACTCGGAAGAAACAAGTCTGTGAAGTTCTGTTTTTTTTTTTTTGCCTCCAATAGCTGTTCCATGTATCATAATCCCCGTACCGGTAGTTAGCCTTCAAGCCTAGCACGTGGATTAACGATAGCTCACGCTCGAGGGTCGGACGGCGCCTGAAACATGCTGAACACTCGGACCAGGTCCAGGTCTGCTGACACCATCAGTGCTATTAATCCCCCCTGAAATAAAACAAAAACGATCCAGTATTCCGCGTGTTTGGCTCCCACTGGACCAGTTCATGGTATTTTTTTTTCCCCCTTTCCTCTATTTTTTTCCTTTTTCTTCTTCCCATATCCTCCCCCCCTTAGGAGAGTTTCGCCTGTATCGCTGCCCAGGAGCGAAAAAGACGCAAACTGTCATTAGATTATCGGTTTAGAACTGTTGAGGTGTTTTGGTGGCGGGGAACAAGAGCACCTTCAATGCTCTTCGGGCATTTATCAGAAACCTTTTTGTGCAGCACATTTGATTTTTTTTTTTTCTTTTTTTTTCTTCTCCCCCCTTAACAGCATCACTACTGGCTAAGCAATGTCACTAAAGAAGAGCATTTATGCCTGCTAATAACGGTAACAGAGCTACTGTCAGTTATGGTGTAGTATACAGCGTACTCATCTTTTTGTTATAATCATGTGATTGACCTTTTTGTATCTTTCACAGAAGTTACACTTCACTCACTGTATTGTTCAACTAACACTATGAATATCCTTTGTTTATTACCTCTACAGTTAACGCTACCTTAATCTCCCTACAAGCCTATCTTTTTGTAATTAATGCTGATAGCATGTATGTGCAACATATACTGAAAACTAAGGTTAGAATCGCTAGGTTTTTTTTTTTTTTTTTTTGTTTTGTTTTTTTTGCCTATTTACAAAAATGTATTTGAACTACTAGATCAGGGGTTAAGTACATGTTGCTCATCTGTATTGTATTCAGACATCAAGCTGTGCTTTAATTCAAGCCAATGTTGTGACTCTTTTAGTTTTATGGATAAAAGAAAAAAAAAGCTATTGTCACTTTTTGAAAAAGCCAATAAAGTCCAATAAAATCGACTTCGCGTCTCTGTCGCAACACAAGCCCCCCCCCCTCGTAAAAGTACCGTGGAGGCGTCGCTCGAAACAAAAGGGTGCTTCAGATTAAACGTTGCTGCAGACACTCGCCACAAGTGGTTAATGGCGTGTCGAGTTTAATAGGCGTGTAGCAACTTATGACCAAAAAAAAAACAAACAAAACATGACAAGTTCATTACAATTAGGCAGATTTCCCCCCCACCGTTTTTCAAGTAGTTGGCTGTTTAGTGTAGAACATCAAAGACCTGTGGAAATCTACTGTAACATTTGGATTCATATAAGTCTCACTGACAAAACATCACAACAGAGGTATATTGAGTGGTTGGTGAAATTTGGCAACGCCGGTTTCAGGTAGCATGAAGTTTTAAACATTGCACAACCGTGACGGTCATTTTGAAGCGATTCCATGATTCTCGTGACGGAGAAGAAATGCAAGTCTTTTTTTTTTTTTCTTTTTCCAAGAGAAATCTAAACCCTATGTCAACATAATTGACAATTGATAAACCCACAAGGTTTTTTTCTTATAAGACGTGTGCAGCAGAAAAACTGAAATTCATTTCACTCACAGTCCTCATACAAACTGTCTTTAAGCTCCGGTCGCTCGTTGGCTCCGGTTAAACGATCGCGTCTGTCCGTTGGGAGCCATCAGGAGTCAACGAATCGCAGCATCGTCCCTGAAGTTGTCGGGATGCTGAAAGAGGAAAATGTTGCTTCAGTACATTAAGATGGAAAAAAAAAGCACTCGGGATAGTTTAGGACCTGCTGAGTCCAAGGGAGAACGTCTCCGGAGAGCACGCGTTACCTGTCCACCAGCTCGGCGCCGACGATGTCATGAACGTGGTACTTCATGTGGAATTTCACGTGCGAGGTGGTCCGGCGCCCCTCCAGCTCCGCCTGCAGGACCTCGCCGTACTTGGACTTCTTCACCATGCCGAGCACGGCTTTGCGACCTGGCAGGGAGGACGGTTGGAAGTTTGGGTGAAAAAAAAACAAAACAAACGCCGTCCCATAATCAAAGCCGAGTGTTGCCGACGCTCCGTCGGTCGGCACCCACCTTGGATGAAGTATTTTGTGAACCTGCCGGAGTTTGGGATGGAGAGCCACCAGCTGCCGGCGTCCCTCACCGTCAGCACGCCGGACTTCACCAGCTGCCTGCGTGTTGAGGAGCGTGTCGGGTGGTGAGGTTTCAGGCCCCGGGCAGGATTTTGCACGCGTGCGACAGGCTTCGAGTTCGGGGCAGCTCCTTACGTTATCTCGGCGTCGGTGAAGAGGAACTCCCTCAGCATCTTGTCCTTGCTGAAGCTCAGGTCGGCGCAGGAGGACACCACCTTCTCCAGGAACTTGTCCACCGTCTCGCGGGTGCCTCTGCCCTCCTCTCCCGCCAGCACTTTGGCCTTGTAGTCCGCGGCGAAGACCAGCCCGAACGCCTCGGCGTCGAAGCCGAGCTGGAACATCAGCACTTCTCCTTCTTCGCGCAGTTTATTCTAAGAACCCAAAAAAAAATTAAAATAAAAAAGGAAGCAGGCTGGGATATAAAATTCTGATTTGAGGAAACGGATGAATGAAAAGGAAACCATCTTACCAGCTCCTTGTCCACCAGGGTCTTGTCCGCGTGAACGCTGTAGAGTTGGTGCTTGAGTACGATTTGAGGCAGGGCGTCATTGAAGAGCCTCCTGGGGAACAGCGTCATGAGGTACTCCAGGGTGGCTCTGACGTCAGTCGGCCCTTTCAAAAACAAGTTACCGAAATTAATTAAGGATAATTCGTTTTTTGACAAAATCCGAACAAACTTTTAAGCGTCCCACCTTCGCCATCGCCGACGGCGCCAAACTTTTCTGTGCCATTTCTTTTTTTCTTCAGCTTGAAAGTGTCTGAAATCAGAGCTCGTTTCCTGTTCATGCCTGGAGGAGACAAATGTGTGTGCACGTGTGTGTTGAGAGAGAGATCCGCACATGAGCAGACAACTGAAATTCACAATCCACGTTAGACTTTTTTTTTTTTGCATCCCCTGCTGAGTTAATGGGTGGCTCTGGGTTAGCTCAAATGGTGCAGACCATATTCCAAGTACAGTTGCAGAAAAATCACCCAAAAAAAAGTCTGGTTATTTGCTTATAAAATTCACATGACGGCAGCGGCAGCTCTATTTATGACAAATAACTGGATGTGCTGCAAGTAAAAGTTGTTTATCGCTTTCCCCGTCGTTTCGGGATCAAAGCGACGTGGACAATGTTGGGGGACTGCGAGACTTCATCAGAATAATAATAACTTTTTTTATAGAGCACCTTTCAAATCATTCTTATGTCGCTCATGTTCTTAAAAATGTGCACTTTGCTCAGAAAGATGGTGCTTAATATTAAAAAAAACAAAAAACCCATCTTTGCTTTGATGTCACAAATGAATGAACGGAATCTGTGTGAATCTGAGTGCGCATGAGTGACAGCTGAGGAGCTGTGCTGCCACGACGACGCCACACAGCAGCGATTACGTGACGTATATAAAGTGTGTGGCGTCTCAGAGGATAGCAAAGTACGGTTGCCATGGCGATGTAGCTATCAAAGCAGAAAAAAACAACAACATGTTAAGCCCATTCATTTCTTGGCTGGGTTGACAGCAACGACGCCTCTTCCTGTTTACTCTATATTAACTTGTGGTTAAAAACAGTTTCTCTGCCCAATTACAAACATGGTGAATCTTCAAAATGGAGGCAGACGTTTTTATCGCCCTCCCAAAACTTTTATCCCCCACGAGGAAATGTAGTCAGTTATCTTGACTAACGATTGATAACCGCGATAAATGGGACACACGGCGCGTCGCCCTCATTCATAGCGATTTAGCTAAAACAAGCTAATGCTAGTTGTTCTTTGGTCTGCGCGGTGGGCGCAACAAACAAAAAACAAAAAAAACACACCAAATAAGTAGAAATCAGCTTTACGTTCTCACCTGGGTAGCTTCTGCTCGCAAAAATATTAGTGTTTTCATGCGCCACATAACTCCTGCCAGACGGCTGCACCGGCCAGCTGAGACAACGTAAATACGACTTCCGCTTCTTCTTCTTCGTCTTCCTCGTTGTCGTTTCACGCCACCAGACCCACTTCCGCCCCCTGGTGTTGTTACGGTCCTCCGAGTGTCGTTTTATCTGTACTGTATCGTCGTGGGTGAGATATTATTTTCATGGGAGCAAGCGGCTTTTTTTTAGGCTGTCAAGTGTTTTAGGCGGCAGAATTTCAATCGAGCTGAAACGGCCCGCATAGATGTTTTAATCCTGTTTTACATTTCGAAGCAGCAGGTGGCGGTAAAGAGCTGAACGGTATTAGACGCTTTAGACATAGAAGAAGAAGTGTTGTTTTTGTTTTTTTTTGAGTTAGCGAACTTCGCTAGTTAGCTATCCAGCTACCAAACAACCGCCCTTGTACGTCGCTTGCCGTTTTGGTTTTTAATAGACAAGAGTAAAAATGCCAAGGCTTTCGTTAAGGACCCCGTGTCGTCTACATCGCCGTTACTGACTGAACATTTATACAATTTAACGGTTTTATGTATCATCACTGAGGTATGTAGCATACTGTTAGCATGTTAGCATACCATCACGTTAAACAGGTAGCCTACCTGAGTTTGCAGCTGCACCTCATACGTTGCATGACGCTGTATATAAACATTGAGTGCCGCACATCCAAAATAAATAGCGATATAAAGCAATTTAGAGAGAAAATGTTTGGCCATACCCTCGTTAGTTGATGCTAAATTTCTAACTAACAGTATTTATAGATTTAATTCTAATTGAGTGTTTTATATTCAAAATATGTTGCAATATAAAGCAGATGAGAAAGGGAAACCCCAGTTAGTTTATCCGAAATCTCTAACTTTAGCAGCATTTTTAATTTAATCCTTTGTCAAAGGTTACTTTTTTGATGATCTCACGATGGTGAGCGTAAACATGTTTTTGTACTTGTAGCCATAATTGCAGAAGCCTTCAGTTAGTTAAGAGATATGTGAAATAATGACCTCTCACCATTGCCAGTATCTCTGTAACATCAGCTTGGTTTGGTGCTCTTTTCCACAACAGGAAACGATGGATGATCACAGGTCCCCTAATCCCGGTCTCAGCTACCACAGCCACCAATCAGCCAGCAAGAGACAGGGAGCCGATAGCGGGAGAAATCACCGTGGAAATAAACACCACAGATCAACCCAGCACAACCACCACCACCACCACCAGTCTGGGGCGACGCCTCACCAAAGCCGACTCGACTCTCAGGCCTTGAGCACCAGAAGGGAGCTTTATGAGAGAGACTTTCCTGTGTACAAGCAGCCCGTCGAGGTTGGAGCCTTCTCCCTGGACTCCGAGCGAAGATTCTTCAATGACAGCAGGCAGATGAGATACTACGCGGAGCCCGCCAGAAATCCCTACTTCGATTTGAGGGACGGCTACAAGGACCGCTACGTAAAGAGAGACGACGGCGTGAAGGAAAAGCTGGACCACATTCTGCGATGGATCTTGGCCAACAGATCAAAACTTGCATCCGGTGTGACCGGGTCCTCGTCATGGTGAGTTTCATTGTTTATTTACTGTTGGAGTTTTTTTTCCCCCTCCCACCACACACACAAACACAGATCCATGCAGTCTCTAACCCGACCGCATCCAGCCACAGCTGTGTTTTCCTCTGGACGTGCATTCTTTGACCAACCTCCCCTCTCCCCAGTGCTTTGGACGTGGATTTTGTGACCTGGCGTGGCCATTTGACCAAACTGCTCACCACTCCCTATGAGACGCGGGAAGGCTGGCTGCTGGCGGTGACCAAGTTCAGGGGGAACATTTACATCAGCGAGGTGGAAACGGAGGCCGCCCGAAGGGAGCGGGAGAACCGCACCGAGAGGCATCAAGAGATGATGTACTGGGGATACAAGTTTGAGCAGTACACATGCGCAGGTGTTTATGCCCTCATAACGGTGTACGATAACCGCGGTTTACTTTGTTTTCTTTCAAACCATGGATGCTGTTCGGTTATTAAGCATTTGTGAGTTTATGCAGCTCAGCTATGATATTTCACAATGATTTCCCGTCACACAGAAACAAATTGAGCCTGAATTATTAGGCTTTATAAGGTTTTAGAAAGTATTAGGAAGAAATAGGAAGTATACATGTTTACGGAGTTCATATTTTCACTTAAAAATTCACATCCGTCCTCGTAGCCTTTACCTACTTTGACTTTCATTTGACCTGACACTCAAAAAAGGAATAAGAACAAATTTATTTTCCAAGTTGTAACACAGCCCAGCTGCTAATTTCTCTTTTTTTTGCCGGATATATGTATATATTTCTCACACCAAAAATCTGTTCAGTAATATTTTTGATAACCCGGTAAAAACCTGGGGAATTCACATAATTATATCCAATGAAATGTGTTAAGCTAATCCTGCTTAGCACATACAGTATAACAGCATCTGACCATAAGCATAGATGCTTGAGTCCTCCTCCTCTGAAGTACTTATTTTAAAATTCTTTACTTTTTCCATCCTTTTTTATTAGCTTTTCCTTCCATACACGTGGCAGCGGGTCCGGTGATCATTTATGCACTAACCCAAATTCTGCAATTCACAAAGCGTGATAGACAGATGTTTAATGGACTCCCTCCTTCCTGTAGACGACGTCCACAGTTCACCGGACTCGAGCGGGGTGGTCAACACCAACGAGGCCTTCTGCACCGTGGTGCAGACCCGGCTGGCGGATCACAGGCTACTGTTCTCCGGCGAGGTGGACTGCCGGGACAAAGACCCCAGCGCTCCGGCACCCCCCAGCTGCTACGTGGAGCTGAAGACCTCCGCGGAGATCTGCACCTCCAAGCAGCAGAGCAACTTCCACAGGTGCACATTTGAGAGGGCGGCGTCACGGCTGCTGCTGTTGTTGTTGTTGTTGTTGCTGTTTCGACTCTGCGCCGCTCCGAAGTAAAGCGCCGCGCGTGTTCGGCTGGTCGGCAGGTTCAAGCTGCTGAAGTGGTGGGCGCAGTCGTTTCTCCCCGGGGTCCCGCGGGTGGTGGCAGGTTTCCGGGACCAGGACGGAGTGGTCGTCTCTGTGGAGACGTTTCTCATCTCGAAGATTTCACAACTCATCAAGGTACAGTGTTTTGCAAATTCTCAGTCGAGTATTTGGTGAATCCTTTAATATTTTTTTTTTTTTTGACATGTCAGTAAATCTAAGCCTGATTCGCTCAGTGACTCCTGCGTTCCTTCTGTAGAACGAGCACAACTGCTGGAAGCCAACGGTCTGCATGAACTTCTGCTGCGACTTCCTGTCCTTTGTGAAACGTGTGGCGACTGAAGACAACCCCGAGTGAGTAGGGGGGGGGATTCATTTCACGTCTTAAACTCTCGTTTTCCGACTGGACTGTTAAAATGTTTCGTGCCCTCGGCGATGTGAAGGAATAATTATCCACTCTGTTCTAGTGTGGTGTATCTGTTCTCCTGGGACCCCCACAGGGACGTGACCTACTCTGTCCACAAGGACTCGCCGTACTCCTTCCTGCCGCGCTGGTATGTGGACGAGATCACCAGTAGTCGAGAGTCGCACCGTCGGACCTGAATTACAGCAAAGACGCGGTCAACCGGGACTGCTGATAAACTGCATATCTCCAATGGAAGTTTAAAAAACAAAAAATCACAATACTTATTCACACTGGCTGTGTGAATCGCTTTAAAGGGATAGTTTGATTTCTTTTTTTGAAGTGAGATTGTGTGAGGTACTGATCGATGCCCTGCACGCTCAGTTTTGGAGAAGTATCCAAAAGATCTCTATCGCCCCCTGGTAGCTTGCTGCAGCACAGGCGATATTAGTGGAACAGACTCGGGGGGGCCCCACTAGAACAACAAAATATTTACGCAAATACAGTTTCTGCCATTTTAGAATGTTGTTACCGTCATTAAAACCACTTTGTTTACAACAGTCAATGTTTCGGCACCCTAATGTACATAAGTGGGGTGACCAAAATATTAGGGACACCTCTCAGTGGAACCCTGTACAGTTCAACAGCGTCACAAATTACAGTCCCGATAACAATCGTTGAAGTATGTCAACACCTCTCAAACAGATTCAATCAAAATTCAACTTAAAAGTCCTCCTGAAGGGAGAATTTATTGCAGGGCTGCTGCATCTTATTCTTGTAGGTAAACGTGCAAATGGTTTTAGTGTTACGGCTGATTGGCGTTTGTACAAGTTTTAATTTTTTTATTTGTGGGGTGTGACATGATTGACCGACTGCTCCGGGTGCACGAGAAGGTCAACATGGCACGCGGTGCTGAAGTTGCATAACCGATGGCCTGTTTCAAACTGTAAGAAAAAAATGTGTTTTTAAACGGTTGACCGGTCGCTTGCGATCCAGGTGGGCGGGGCCTCAATGCCGCAGCTCCGCAGCCCGGCTGCTGCCGCGCAAACGGCTAAAAGCACACCACCAGTGCAAGATGGCTGCCTCCATATCCACCGTATTTTATTGGACTGTCGTCTGCTGCAGACAATACTTTTTACGATCCATCGGTACCTCACTCGCCACTCCAAAACACCTGGCATCATATGAATATCACTGATCATACACGAGTCCTTGAATGTCTTGCTCATCATTTATTTTGGAGCCATGTTTTTTTTTAATTTCACCTGCTATGTGCCAATTTTTAAATAAAGCCACAAAATTCCGAAGGTTAAGTAACTGTTTTTACTTTATAATTCCACCGTTATAACAATTTAAATCCCCGTAACAAATGTGTTATGGTGTAAATAGTTGAAGATGACTTCATGGAAGTATTGCATCAGCAGTTACAAAGTGTTTTCCTGTAAACCATTTTAAGACACCGCAGCAATGCCATGTCCGTTATTAGAAAGTAAACTGGCAGTTGTTGGAAAGAAAATAAGGCAGGAAACTGTCGTATCTCTCATGTAGTCCAGTAATATTTTCCCAAGTATTTCATCTTTGTCTTTTATAAGCGACAGCGGCACGTTCAGGAGATCTGGGCTCCTTCTCGGCTCTTCTGGCAGCCGTTGCTCCTCCCACTCTTTGCTGCTGTGGGCTTCGGCTGTTCTCATCCGAGCGTGAACATGTTAAATCAGAAAATTCGGAGGAACCGAACGCCGCATCTTAGCCCAGTTCTGTCAAACACAGGTTTATTTGGGATCCCGTGAGGGGCGTTATTCACAGTACACAGGTAATTTCCACACGTCGGGGCAGCAGCCGTGTGCGAGTCACCAAAGACGCCCGACACCAAAACTGATGTCGCAGCTTGAAGGAGCTCATATCTGCTAAATGTGGCGTCTTTACTTTCAGATACAGGATCTTTGCACTTTCTTACTGGACGAAACCGCAGGCACAGAGTGATACGACACACAGGTAAAAGGCCACGATCTTGGAAAAATGTGGCGTTACAATGGATTAATACGACAGACATCACACACCCTCTCTGCCCCCCACCCAAAAAAAAAATTGGAAGAGTTCTAAGGTTGACAAAGAGCTCTGTGATGAACAAACCCCGACTATTTAACACAGATAAGTTTGTTCGTACTGACCGGTGCCATGGCGAGAGGCCTGTAGGCGGATATTTCAGTGCATCATGAGTTTTGTGTAAATCATCAACAGTCATCATAACACTTATTAATGCATAGTAAAGTTGTAGACGCCTTCGGCATGTAACCTAAAATTCCCGATGTAAGACTAAACGTTCAAACAGTTTATGTTAAAGTTGTTTTTAAGTTAATATATCGCGATTGTTAAAATCGGAGTGGAAAAGATTTCATGCATTAAATCTATGAACGTGAACGGGAGCAGAGCTTTTATCATTTCTCCTCCCACGTAAATGTCATCTGGCCATGACGTGTCGAATTAGCGTTTAAGAATCCGGCTGGAATTTCATCCAGATATCCATCTTGCAGAGCGCCAGTGTTAGATCCGGTGTGTATGAGGAATGGTCTAGCGGCTTTGTCTAAGGCAAAAAAAAAAAAAAAGGTCAGGGGAGGTGGGCACCCCATTGGTCAAGCCAGCTGTCTGATCTTAAAAAGGTACAGTGTGGGCTTTTGTAATCTTGGTTGTGCTTAATCTCATTTTGAGTTGTGGTTTCCGTTGTGAGCAGGTGGATCTCTGCAAACTGGTTAACGGCAATTAAGCCTTCGGCCTTTGCTACAACGGAACTCACGAATGCAGCGGGCAGGCGGGCGAAAATTCGGGGGAAGGACGCGCTCTCGTAGCCAATTTCGAGTCCCGCGGCGTTAATCTGTCAAACGGGACACTGAACCAAAATTTGGACGACCAGTGTGGAGAGATCAACCAGCTGAGGAGGTCCACACGGTTGGTCTGCAGAACCAAACCCGCGTGAAGGTTTTTAGACGGAGAGGCTTCGCAGGCATCGCGCCTTCCTCTGGTTACGCGTTAGCTGAGAGTGGGAGTCTTGCGGTCGTGGGGACAATCATCCCATCTCATATACTGACATGATTCCTGGCGTATAATAAGCAGGGAGGGAGGGGGCGGGGCCTCACTGCTTCAGCTTCCTGCTCAGGCCCATGACCTTGAAGGTGGCGGCCGTGATCTTCTCGTACACCACGAACATGAGCGCGGCGGTCAGGACCGTCTGCAGCAGCTTGGCCTCCAGGCCTTTGTACAAACCCAGGGCGCCGTGCTTCCTGCAGCGGAGAGGAGGACACACGGAAAATAATGACCCGCTGTTACATCCAGGGAATTAGAAATAAATAAATATAAATAATCTGCTGTGGACTTTTGACTCAGACCAGCCCACCGATCCAACCTTAACACTCTGGCAGAAGAGCCTAGTGAAACGTACGTGCAATGTCAGTTGTAATTATTGTCGTTTTGCTGCATCGGAGTTTATGGCGTTTTACGGCGTCACGGTGATCGCGATGTCACGCGCCCTCTCGAGCATTACAGCAAACGCAGCCGCGCCACAATAAAGTGCGTTATTAAATACTGTCAACAAAAACTGGGCAGCAGTGCGCAGGGTTTTTATTGCGACGCCAGTTTATGGGTATTTGTCATGCTTGACTTCCTGTTTACCAACTTTAAATATTAGTCCAAAATCGTGTGTGTGTGTGTGTGTGTGTGTGTGTGTGTGTGTGTGTGAAAGGGCAGTAAGAGCTTATCACACATGCACCGATCCAGTTTGCCGCTGATTGTTCACCATAAAAAATTTTTTTTTTAAATCTGTTTGAGAGCGATGTTGAAACATTTTAAAGGTTGGTATTTGTGATGCAGTCGAACTGAGTGGTCTCCCTAATATTTTGGTCATCCCACTCATATGCATTTGGGTGACCAAAATATTAGGGACACCTCTCAGCAGAGTCCCGGCACATTTCAACAGCATCAAAAAAATTAAAGTCCAAATAACAATCTTTGAAATATGTCAACACCTCTCTCAAACAGATTCAATAGAAAATTCCACATCAGACTACTAAAGGGAGAATTTATTGCATTTATTGCATTCTGTGGTGAACATGCAGTGGTTCTAATGTGGCCGATTGGTGTAATTATTCACTTAGCATGTCAGCATTTGAGATGAAAGTCGCGAGTAGCCTGCGCATTCACGCGTCTTTTTGTGGTAAACGTTGACTGCGCGGCGTGAGACGCGGCGGGAAGACGGCGCCACCCGCATTCAGAGATCATATCTGGATGACCTCCATCCCGCTATCAAAAACTGAGGTTAGCTCATTCCTGTTATCTTCTGCCCCGCCCTTCAGCTGCAGACCCTTGACTGGCGTATCTAAATAACTCTTTCCGGGGGGGAGGTTGTCTTGTATTTAGATTGCCATACCTCCAGGCGGCTAAAAGTGCAGAATAAATACAGAATTTGGGGAAGAAAAAAAACAAAACAAAAAAAAGCAGGCCAAGTTACAGACCAAAGCAAAAACTGTTGATTTTAAAAGACCACAATTTGAAGATAAAAAAAAAGCAAAACGCAGGATAAGAAAAATAGTCTGTCATTAATGAAAAGCACGTTAGCCAAGTGTTAAATGGGTCGTCGCTGTTATGATGTCGAATTGAACACATTTACGAGGTGAGCCGAGCGGTTACTAGAGGTTGTGAGTGTGTGTGCGCGCGTGTGTGTGTGCGTGCGCGTCTTGGCGGCTGCACTCACTTGATGCGGTCCATCAGCAGGGAGAGAATGTTTGACAGGCCTCCGATCACACCGCCTTTGCCGTCACCTTTGTACTGGCCGAACTGAAGGAAGGAAGGAAGGAAGGAAGAACGAAAGAAAGAAAGAAAGAAAGAGCTTAAGAGCGCACCGACATCTTTATTGCTTCATTGATGATTAGCGATTCGCGCACTCGTGGCGAGCGAAGGCCGTCAAAGATGAATGACAACATCTCGAGACCTTGGAGGAACTCGGGCACGTCAACACACACAGCGGTTGGTCCACTTTTACGAAATTTTCCTTTACGTGGAGATTTTATATCTGAGACATAATTACGATGTTGATTGCGGCGAATGCTTGAGGGAAAGTAAGCCCAAGCGTGAATTGGGGGGGAAAATGAAGCGTCATTTACCCTTAAGATCGCCTGGACTGTCTGCAGCGGATACGTGGCTGTGGTGGCGATCGCCTTGGCGACGGCTCCGATGAGGAAGATCTTGGCCGAGGAAATCTGTAGAGGAGCATTGACGTCAAACACCAGGCCAAAATCCCCAAAGCATGACAATGTCAAGACGTGAAACCGGCATCCTCAAAATGAAGCGGAGTTTACACCTCTTTTTTTTTTAAAGCGTAAATGCTTTTTTGTGAGATTCATTTTTCACTTGAGCTGCACCACATAGCGTCCCACGCGGCGAAAGCCTCTGACCCACTTTTGTTGACCTCATGTGACGTCGAAGCGGTTGTCCTTCAGCAGTTTATGATCAGCGTTTATGACCGCAGGCCCGGCGAAATAGCTGGTCAAGGCCAGAGTGACGTCATCCGTTAGGCCCCCGTTTCGAGGCCTTGAACTGTCGCCGTGTTGTTTGTTTCTGCACCGATCAACCATAACATCATGACCGCCTGCCAGTCCCCCTTTTGCCGCCTAAAAACAGCCAAAAACGGCCAGAGATGTTCTGACCCGGTCACCTCGACATCACAATGCCATTCCCTGTCAAAGTCACCTGGATCCTGACATTTTCCCTGCTTCTAAGAAATCAACTTTGGAGGGCAAAACGCTCACTTGCTGCCCGATACGTCACACCTGCTGACAGGCGCCATGGCAACCACATTATCAGTGTCATTCACCTCACTGACTGAGACGCAGGGGGCCTTGTTACGACACCGACACGGCTCCCCAGGCCCGACGCTCGCATCCATTTCTTGAATCTCGCTCATCCCAACAGAGGGAAAACACACAAGGATGGAAAAGCTGGAGCTGCTAAACCTCCCTGGCGGAGGGGGGCAGGGCAGGGTTGGTTGTCATAGTAGCAACTTGTCAGTCACAAGGCAGCACCGCCCTGAGTCATACCCCGCTTTAGCATGTATTTTACTCTAAATGTGACCTTCATTTACAACATGAACATCACGTTGTTCATTAAGAACAACGTGTCTTTAAGAAGTCGTCCGGAAAAACGCTCTTCACGCCTCTTTTGTAACCGCAGGTGTCGGCCCCTGTTGACCGTTAGAAAGAATGCAGGTTCGGGACGCTCCTGCACGTGTGGGGGTGGGGGTGTCACTTCTCAAACATGCGAGGTTCCTCTTACCTTCCTCCCGCCTTTGCCTGCCCGCCTCTTCATGGCCTCGTAGAACATGAACTGTATGGCCGGGTTGAGGACGAGGATGAGGGAGGGCAGGGTGCCGTTCCACAGCGTTCCCACGCCCTCGCTGGCGATGATCTGCGAGAAGGCATCTGGGGAGGGGAAGCAGAGGGGGAAGAAAAAAAAAAGGTTTCACGGCCGCGCGGTCGCTCCCCGGCCGCCGAGCTGCGATCCCGACGCATACACACCGAATATTCCCCTGTACTGGGTCTGGTGAAGGTCCTCGTTCCTGAATTTGGCCCCCTGCAGCTTCAGTCGAGTGTTGACCACCCACATGGGGGTGGTCAGGATCACGTTCACCACCCCTGCAGCAGCAAAAGACCGTCACCTTCCCGGAATGCGCCCTCTTTCTCAAAAAAAAAACAAAAAAAAAACAAACAAACTCTTTGCCGTGCGCGCGCTCACCTGACACGATCCCCATCAGCAGGTCTCTGGCCAGTCTGGACTTGCTCGGGCCGGACGCCGTCAGCCTCTTCAGCGTGTTGAAGGCGTAGAAGTAGACAAAGTTGGAGCAGCAGAGGCTGGAGATGACGGGGAACCAGCCTCTGTACAGGGACAGCCTGCAAGAGGCATCGGAGGGGAGAGCTAAGCGCCCGCGGGAGGGATGACGCGAAAGAGGATTTCGTGGTTCAAGCAGCCGCGACCTGCAGGCTTCGGGGGTTTGACCGCCCGGAGGTGCAGAATACTCACAGACCCTCTTCCTGCGCTATCTCAGCCAGGATGACCGGGGTGGACTTTGACTTCCGATTCTCATCCACTGGAACACAAACATGGGGTTAAGTCAGAGAGCGGAAGAAGGTGGGTTGCCTTGGTCCAGGTTTGGAACTCAAATTTCATTTATTTATTTTTTAAAGAAACTGCATAGTAGAGTGGGACGCATGGTTCGTAAAGCTGAGTTCACCCTGCAGACAAAAATGGATTTAAGCAGCCGCCGCTCCGCAGAAGGCCATCGTTAAAATGTGTGCTTTTTTTTTTTTATTTTTCTTCTTCCCTTCATCACTTGGTAAATTTTGTCGGCCCAGCAACTTCCAAAAATCAACACACACACATGCCGACATGTGCAGCATCCATATTCACAGGTGACGTTGCGTCGCATTTAAATTATAATGTCAACAATCATGCAAAAAAAAAAAAAAAATTCATCCTCAGCTAAAAATCTGAATTGAGCGTTAAGCATTAAGACCTGCAGCGTGATCGTAACCTAAGACTCCATGCCAAATGAGCATGGAAACCACCAGCTTCACGTAAGTGAAACAATTGACTGCTTAACAATTTTTACATCTTCATGAAAACTGCCCTGGAAATAGATTTGGGGTTTTTTTTTAACCAAGCAAAGCAAATCGGTCATTTTTTTCTTTTCTAAATAATTGTCCGCATGTTTTCAGGTGGGAGGGCTGCTTTTGGCAATCATTTGAAATCTATAACAAATTTGTATCTCAGAGTGTAAAACATTAACCCCAAAACGCGGTGAAAGAAGTAACGTGGAGGAACAAAGTACAACCACATTTCCAAAAAAGAAAGCTCATTCGCTGCTTAAAAAAATTGCAAATGGACACGTGATGATCTGCAAAAATATTGAAACCCCATATTTGACTGAAAAAAAGTACAAACATTTCTCATCAACACTGCAGTACTAATCCGTGTGCTTAATTATGTGTAAACTAAGAATATCATCTACCTCATGAACACTCTTCCTGCCATTCATACGCCCGAAAAATTCAGCTTGCACTATATCACAGACCTCACAATTCTATTTGCTCTACTCCGTATACCTGTAAATATTGTAACGCAAAGACTTGTACATATTAGTTCTGTTTTGTTTGTTTTTTTACTTTATTTTTTTCCAATATTCAATGTTAAATTCTTGTACAGTGTCAGTGAAGTAAGAACCGGAGCCAATTCTCCGCTTGTGTGCACAAGCTCAGCCAATAAAGACGATTATGATTCTGATTTCAATTGCTGACACTGGTGATATTTTAGTGTTTTCCCATAATTTTTATGCCGAATTTTGGATTTCACGCCAGCAATACCTTTCAAAAAAAAAAAAAAGATGGTAGCAGCCAAAGACTGGAAAAGTTTAAAAAAAAAAAAAAATGCACTGAAAATGTTTGGTGGATTATGAAACATAAAATACTGCAGAAGGAGAAACCGAAATCTTGAGCAGCTGATATCCTGCATTCCAAAATACTTTTGCACACGCCCACCTCCCAACTTTTTTGAAATGTGTTGCTGGTTTTTAAATTCAAAATTTAAAACCATTAAAAAAAAGAAGAAGAAGAATTTCTCAGTTTCAACATGACTTGTTTCCTATCTGCTATTTTCAAATAGATTTGGGCCCAACATGTTTTGCGAATGTCGACGTTTTGAGCGTCTGCCGATGACCGGCCAGCCGCGGCTGGGCGGCAGCTCACCCTGCAGCCTGCTCTTGGCCGTGTCCAGAGGGAAGAAGACGGTCATCGCCGTCACGCTGCCCTGCAAGACCACAACAACAACAACAACAACAACGAAAAAAAAAAAGTTACTGACAACTAACATTTACGAAACGCCATTAAAAGGCTCAGACTCTAGCTCTTTTTTCCCCGCCGGAGAGCTGCAAACTTTCGGGGGAAAAACCCGGCGTTCAAACATGTCCGCCCCGTCCCGCCCCGTCTCACCACCGAGCCCGCCACCGCGTGGACCAGCGTCTCGTAAGACAGCAGGCCCACAGCCGAGCCGCCGTTGCCGGGCATCTCTGCGGCTCGCGTCCCCCTTGTAGGACCGCGCCGGCGGTGAGGGTGGAAGCGAACACCGGGAGCGGGCTCCGCGGCGGGACCAGCGGCGAAGGGCTCGCTCCGTCCGGTTCTTCTAGCCGAGGAGCCGCTGCAGGTGCGGCGGCGTCATCTGGGGCTTCCGGGCAGAAGAAGACAGACAGACAGGCAGACAGATAGAAGGAAGGCAGGAAGACAACAAGGGGAGCAAACTCTCAGCGACGTTTCCTCCCAGTCCTCATTCATTGGCCGCCCACTTCTTCTTCTCCGGTTGAATAGCTGCTGTGCTGCTTCTTCTTCTTCTGTCGCTATTGGAGAGACGCTCGGGCGCATGACTGCCGCCGCCTAGTGGACTGGCGGAGGAAGGGCGGGGTGGGCGGTAGATGAACGGCCACCCTGCTACGGTGGCTGGGAAGTGCAAAACAAAATTACAAAGTGCGAAACACTTTTACAAAGCTTGAAACAAATGTACATGTTGGGAAACATTTTTACATTTTATTAAACAAACTTACATAAGCCAAACACTTTTACCACACACAAAACAAATTTACATTTTAGAAAACAAATTTGCGAAAAAGTTGCGAAACAAATTTACAAGTAGCAAAACATTTTTACAAGCCGTGAAACAAATTTACATGTCAGAAAACAAATTTGTAAATGTAAATTTGTAAAAACAAATGTAAAATGTAAATTTGTAAAAACAAATGTAAAATGTAAATTTGTTTTGTCTGTGGTAAAAGTGTTTGGCTTCTGTAATTTTGTTTAATAAAATGTAAAAATGTTTTCCAACATGTAAATTTGTTTCAC
>CAAKHG010020701.1:2500-39052 GCA_901007715.1 Dactylopterus volitans
TTTATTGTGACATCCTGATTTAATGTCCCCGAGCCTCTTTATCCTGGCTCTGGTTCTTTTCTCTCTAACCCCTGTTGAGTTCACTGGTATGTTTCCCATAAAGCAACTCACCAGATGTCCATATTCATAAAGGACAGTTACAGAGTGGATGTATATGTGGACAAAAATGTTGACTGTGTCCAGCAGCACATTGACTAAGGTTTACAAATCCCAGATGTCTGTCAAGTGTAGTGAGTTTCACTACTACAGTACATTTTTGGAAATATCAGGAATTTGTCATGGTATGTTGGTGCCTACAGTATACTTGGAAAAAGAAGAGAAGATGCTTAAAGTCCTGATGATGAAGTGAGCCTGCACTGGACCACAGTGAAAATAAATGTGCTCTTAAGTTGCTTACAAAAGGGACTGTTCAACAGCATATGCCTTTCTCCTATATATCCACACTGAGCTTTACTGTATTTGATGCTGTTTTGCACACTTCCGCAGCTTCTTGTTTAGAATAATCTTTGGCGCTCTGAGTTGCAGTAATCTGGGATTGCTCCCCGCTGCAACGACTGCGATCCGTTTTGTTGCTTTAATTTATATTTCTTAATTTTGGACAAAACTTGGATAGCAGCTCTGGTCCCAACTGATGAAATATGTGTTTCAAATGTATCAACTGATTTATTCAAATTCAAATGTGGTGCCCCCGAAAAAGTAGAAAAAGCCTCTTGTTATCAAGATATAGTGTTCTTTTTGTTTTGTTTTTTCCAAAAAGATTTCAAATCCCTGATCAGACAGACTGTAATGTATATTGACCATGACTGCAGGATACTTTTCTGGTTGGTTTTTATAGCAGTATTCTGCCCTTGCAGCCTAAGGTCATTCCCAATGCTATATGTGGCATTTGCCAGAAGGGTAAAGAGGCCAACAAGAAAGGCAAACCAGAGGCTCTCATTCACTGCTCCCAATGTGATAACAGCGGTAAGTCCACACACTTCATTTTCAAGGACTCTTCTCTACGTTGTTCTTGTATGATATTTTTTAACTGTGGTTTGAGAAACATTCAATACAATGTGTTTTCAAATTTTGTGAAAATAAGGAATGAATAAAATCAGCTGTTAGCGTTGCTGACTTATTCATCATCTATCAGTGGTGTTTAAAATTGATTGAATAACTTTCCATTGAAAACTGGTCTTTATTGTTGCTGTTTGAACAGCAGAAGTTTCCAGTTCATTAACTGTTTAAGCAAGTTTTATTCTTTCAGGACATGTTTGTGAGTACTCTTTGTGTTTACACCAAGACACTGAAGCCTGTGTCATTGCAGTTGATGTACAGTATATAATCCACTGTTCAAATGATTTATGACTGTACAACTACACACACAATGGCTCAAATTTGATTGACATGGTCAAAAAGAATAAGCCTGTCAGTTACTAGAATGAAAAAACAGTTTTTATTAGTTGTTAGACTGTTAATGAAGCCAGTGTTTGTTAATAGTCGCTACCGAGCTTACAATTGATTTTTTCTCATTGCATGCAGGCATTCCTGACAGAAGTTGTTCGTAGAAAAACACCACACGTTTCTCTCTTAGATAACAGTTTATCATTGAGTAAATGTCCAGTGTCCTCGTATTTAGAAGAAGGTACTCATATATACTCGTGTGTGCATTTGAATGGCATGTTCACATTATGTCTGCATTTTGCTGTTTTATCTACTTATGCATCTGCTGCTATTTGGGTGTGTCGTATTTATTTCTGTCCTTGGCTATGTGTGTGCGTATGTGTGCGCGCGCGCGCGTGTGTATGTGTGTATGTGTGTGTGTCTCCGGCCCTGTGCACGCATGTGTGCTTCTGTGCATGTGTCTTTGTGTCCATAAACACAGGCCACCCGTCCTGCTTGGACATGACTGATGAGCTGGTGAATGCGATCCAGACGTACCGCTGGCAGTGTATGGAATGTAAGACCTGCACCGTGTGCCAGCAGCCCCACTATGAGGACGAGATGATGTTTTGTGACAAATGCGATCGAGGGTACCACACATTCTGTGTGGGCATGGACTCCATTCCTACAGGTGTGTGAAAATACATGCACGCTGATGTATGCAGATTGCCTCTCCAGTCATTCATCTAGTTTGCCTGCATTTTATTTTTATTTCCTCAGCAGTAATTCGGTTTCTCTGTCATTTCAGGCCTTTGGGTATGCGAGGTGTGCGACAAAAATTTCACCACACCCAAAAAGAAAGGGGGAACCAAAACATCCAAGAAGTCCAAGTCAGCTCAGAAATGACCAATGGCATTGTTAAACCTCCAATATTGTGACCAAACTCTATATTTGTTAAATGATACACAATCTGGGTGGAGACTGAATGGTCTTATCTCAAGCGTTTTGGAGATCTTGGAGATAGTCTGTAATCTGAGTTTAAACTAAGTCTTTGGTGAAGCCCCACAAAGCATAATACTAAAAATCTTTTCACATTTTTAAAGGTCTGTCCACACCAAGAACTATAACTGTAAAAATAACCATTACTAATTGAGAAATAATGTTTCCTGCAGAAATGTGTGTGAAGACTGAAATGTCAGTTATCTAGTTCTGAAAATTGCTGAAGCAATGCAAAAAAGGTAGGGAAAAAATTAAAATAAATATTCTAAGCGCTAACCCTTAATTAAGCGGATTTCTTTTTTTTTTATTGTAAAAATTACAAAACAACAGTCTAATTTGTTTTGATCTCAAATGTATGACTGGAACCTCAATAGTATAAAAATCTAGCTGACTTGTCATGATGATGCCATACAGTTGTAACAAGGATGCAATACAGTGACAGAAGAAAACTGTCAAAAAAAACTTGAACGCTCTCATCATTCACTCTGAAATATCTTTGTCTTTGAGGAATTTTGTGAACCCACAACCCTCTGGATTTTATTTTTGTCTCTCAGCACAACTCTTAAGTTTAGAGCTCCAGCACAGCTGGAGAGCACAGCATGTGCTGCACTGTTGACAGGAGGTTATCATTCCTCGATGTGGATGCTTACACTGATCTCGTTATAACTATAACTATAGTTCTTGCTGTGGTCAACCCTAAAATCTGCTGTAACTGACAGGTCTTCAATCATTAGTTTCTGTTCAAGCTTTGCTGACATCACAAATGTCTGTAAGGACAGAAGTAGTGCTGGTCCATCATTTCAGTCAAAAATCAGAAAAATGCCACAACACATAATGTCAGTGTGCACTTCCAGCAGTCAAATAAGGCATTAATGTAAACAGAGCAAAATCTGCCTGATCCAGTGAAACTATCCACAAATATTTGTTGACCTATTAAAGCCTTGTCAAATCCATCCAGCTCTTGATCTGCCGACTACTATTGGTGTGAATGCATTCCTGCTTTATTAAACCAATTAATCTTATGTCTTCTGGCTCATAACATCTCCTTAACCAACAGCCAAAGTTGTTTCAGATGAACAAATGGTGCTTTTGATCTTGTACAATGAAACAATCTAGGCTCAAAAGAGCTTGCTCGGCTATTTCAGCTTCTTAACATTCTGACTAGTGTTTATTTTGATTATGTGTTATTTAATAGGGCAGGCCAGTAAAGAGCATTCTTATCCTTAACGAATTTGTCTTAAATATTGACATGGTGCTTATGATCCTGTGAAATACAAATGTACGTAATGGATGCTGGCTGTGGTGTGTAGCTGCAGCATTTCTCAGGAATCTATGTGAGTCGGGGTATTTGAAATAACATTGTGTGGATTGACATGTGATAATTTTGTTTTCAACCCTCCACTGTTGGTTATTACACAAAAAAGTAACCACTCACTGTAATTGCATTGAAATTAAGTATCCATAGGCTATGATGTATCAACTCATATTTTTGCGATTGCATTGAAATGTTATTTTTTAAAGATTCTGTCATATATATGTTGTATTGTAGTCATTGTTAAAAATATTTGTTGATAATGAGGTCATAGTCACTGAATGCTGGAGTGTTTGTATTTTTTTTCCAATAAAACCTACTTATAGACTAAAAATGATTTGTATCTAATTACTTTTACACAAGGTAAAGTGGAATCACAACTAGCTTTACTCTCTATATAAATCATGACTCCTCTATGACCTTATCATATACTGACCAGTGGGAAGAAAGCCACAGGTATAGAGCTTTGAAAGTAATTGCCCTTGTCCGGTTTTATCTGGTAAATTTAATATTTGAGTGATATTTGCCACTACTCTGGCTGAAAAAATATGATTTTCAATGACTATGGAGCAAGAGTGTTGGAAGTCTTGCCTTTTACCCAATGAACAAAAAATTTCAACTGGTTTTCTTCGTATGATCAGTTAACAGGAAATTGCTAATTTTGATGCTCTTCCTTTTGCAGAATTTCCAGGTCAAATGGGTTGGGTTGTGCAGATAATTTGATTAATGTCATGGATAAATGATGTTTTGATTCACTTTTGCCAGGATTACTGTATAATACTGAATAATACCAATAAACTACAAATTGTGCAATGAGTCTGAATTCACATCAAATCTATATCTAACAATTTTGTCTAGTTAAAATGCTAGAACCCCTGTTAGATTAATACGCCAACTGAGCCAATCAGGTTAAAGGAGTGATTGTTTATACAGAGGCAGTGCAGTTTTCTGCGAAGTCAAAGAGACATTTTTTTTTCATTCAAAGACTGTTAGTCTGGGAACATGAACATAACACAGGAGTGACTTGCTTAACTGTTGTTGGTTCATACAGTGTTACTTTCATATTTCTATTTGCTTTTTTTGCTTTTTTTTTTACTGTATTTCTCTTGCATGCATGCACTTTTTGCCTCCCTTGCACCTTATCCTTTTCTGTGATCTTTAACAAGTGAATTTTCCCGTTGGGGGGATCAATAAAGTTTTCTTATCTTAACAAACACACGCACGCACGCCGCTAGAGGCCTCTGGGGAGAATCGGGTGCATGTGCCTATCCGGCCAAGGGTGGCGCTCGCTCCCAGCGTGCGACTGAACACGTTCCACAAAGAAGAGACTGCCATATCGCAGTGATACAGCGAGTTTATCCGGCTGCCGCTTGAATACATTCGCTACCTTTAACGAAGATGTTTTCTGCTCAGACGTTCGGGGAATCTGGCAAGATGAAAGAGTATCACTACACCGGTCCAGTCGAGCACCGGTTTTCACCTTACGCGTTTAACGGAGGGTGAGTGTGACTTTAAAAATGCTCGCCAGTTAGCCAGCAGTTAGCTAACGTTTACATCCTCAAAGACTGCGCTAGCTAGCTACCAGCCTAGCAAACCGCACAGGTCCAACTTCAAGAAAATAGTGGTTGAGTGAATGGAAAATGTGCTCGCAGAGCTGATTTTCTCTGCCCAAATGTAGCATCATTGGTACATTGGATATATAGAAATAGATGGGCCACTCGTAATGCATGAAAAGTTTTATGTTTCACTTTCGAATCTGTACCCTCAATTAGCAAGTGACTGCAAGTAAAAATCAAAATGTCGCTCGTGATTTGGGCCACCTTGAGATTTGAAATAAACGTTGAATGTGACAAAAGATGAGTGTTGTTGTATCTTCAGAACTGTGCTCGCTGTTGCCGGGGAAGACTTCGCCATCGTAGCGTCAGACACAAGGCTGAGTGAAGGCTACTTAATCCACAGCAGAGACTCTCCTAAATGCTACCAGCTGTGAGTGCGCACCGTCACCCACACTGCACCACACACGGACGACAGATTGGTTGTAAAAAAAAATAAAAAAAAAACCTATGTTTTCTGTAGATAATGTGTGTCCTTATTCATTTCCCCCTTTTAATTGCCTTGTCAAAGTTCAACATAAACTCTCATCTAACACTGATGATTAGTAAGGTCATGTCAAATATTTTTCTGTTATGTTATTTCAAGAACTTTAAGGTTGTTTGCCTTGCTTTCCTCTCTGCAGTATTCCTCCTTTGATTATATGTACTAATTGCTATTAAGGGATGCGTATCAATGCACCAATCACAGCGGACTGAGATTTTGTTTAATTTGTTGTTTGACTGTCAATGATTTTGTCCTCACAGGACAGACACAACTGTCATTGGCTGCAGTGGTTTCCATGGCGACTGCCTGACCCTTACCAAAATCATTGATGCCAGGCTAAAGGTAGGCTAGTGTGACGTGGCTTACTGGTTTCTCCCGTTCTTTAATTCTCAAATTGTATGTAGTTGACCTGACTGCTGACTGGGTTTCTCCCTTTGCATCATCTGAGTCTCTTGATCACAGTGCTGTCCAGAACAGAAGCGATATGGACCTGTTATTCAGAAGTGTCTTTATTTATGATATGTGAATAGGATATATTACAGTAATGGGTCTGCTCTGCTTCTCTCTCAGATGTACAAACACTCAAACAACAAGACAATGACAAGTGGAGCCATCGCAGCAATGTTGTCCACCATCCTGTACAGCAGGAGGTTTTTCCCCTACTATGTCTACAACATCATTGGAGGTTTAGATGAAGAGGGTAAGTTCTTACACACTGCTGATATTAAGGGAGGGTTCCAGTATTTTTCAACCAAGGCTCTGTTTTCAATGAGTTTAGTACTGAGAGAGAAAAATATAAGCTGCAACTGATTGAAACACATTCAAACAGGGCAGTTGTTGAAATATAGTGCTGGCTTTGCCCTTTACCAGCACATATTATAAGACCTTGATATCATCATGGAAATGATTGCACTGATGGTGGCTGCCAACCTCCACTTTGTCTGTGGCAAGTGTCTCCACTATTAGAACAGCCTTTTTTCCTCAGGAAAAAAATGCTTTTTTGCTATTGTTACAGCTCAGAAATGTGCAACCAAACTATAGTTAATTTAATTTTAATTTGATGGCTCTCGAATCCCATTACCTGTAGTGAGATTTCTCTTAGAGGTAGATGAACATCTGTCTCTGGAGGGAGCATTTTCCAGCACTTGAAATATCAATATGCACTGGATTGTGTGGCTGTGTAGCCAAGAAGTTGTATATTAAAGTGTGTGGCCTTTTTCCAAGTCTTTACCTGTCATGTTTAATATCTTTAATGCAGGAAAGGGAGCAGTATACAGCTTTGACCCAGTGGGCTCTTACCAGAGAGACACCTACAAGGCTGGAGGATCAGCCAGCGCCATGCTACAACCACTATTAGACAACCAGGTATGTAATCCACACTGGCATAGCTGTTGTCATCAATGCAGCCAGAGCAACATCTTAGAGGACATGTAGCACCTGAAAGTTTTGTTTTATTTCCCAGATTGGCTTCAAGAACATGGAGGGTGTGCAGCATGTCCCCCTGGATCAGGACAAGGCAGTTCAGCTGGTCAAAGATGTCTTCATCTCTGCGGCAGAAAGAGATGTTTACACCGGTGATGCCCTTCAGATCTCCGTCATCACTAAGGACGGCATTCATGAGCAGACTATACCACTGAGGAAGGATTGAGGAGGAGATGTGATCCTTCCCTCTGTCTCAGTTTCTGTCATTTCCACATTCACCCTGCTCTTTTGGTTGCATTACAGCAGATTCTGTAAAATAGGAGTGTTGATCCAGAAGTTGCTTTTCATAGCCTCATTAGTCAGGCTTGAACCAGGGAATCCATATTGTGTTTTTGACATAGGTTTATCTGCGTTCATTTCAAGTTGAGCTTTTTCTCTCTCTCCCTATCCCTCCCCCATTCTTATGCTCTTCATTTTTTTTTGCTGTTATCACATCCTTGCTGTTTTAACATCCAACATTCTTGATCAGCACTCCTGATCTGGAAAGCAAGGTCTTTGCTCCAACTTGCCAAAAAATCTGCCTCTGTTGGGATGTTTCATCATGTCTTGAAACAACAAATACTCTGCTATTCTTTTTACATTCTTAATAAACAAAGAGTTAACAGATCAGTTTCTCTTGGTCACCGCATGTTTTCACACATCCACGCTGTTGTGCTGAGTTTCACTCAGTGAGCCAGGAATTGATTTTTCCCTAGAAAAGATTAAAGAGATTTGCAAGAAAGGGGGCTGAGTGGTGTTTGCACCCCGCTGTCACCCTGACCATATCAGTGTCGTATCCGGAGTAAAGTCAGGCACTGAATTCCGTCTAAAGTGATTCTCCAGACATTGTAGTTTGAGTCTCTGCCAGCCAACTACACAGTTATTTTCCTCCACCACAAGGACAGTCAATCAAAAGGTGGATACTTAGATCACCAACACATCCCAATGTTGATTTTATTTCCTGTTATGAGACTTAGGAAGCAGTGTTCTCTGGGATACCTGGTAATGCAGGATGTGCAGATACAGTCTGATTTTAAGGATTGAACATTCATTTTTCAAAAAAATACTCAATATGTTGTGGAACATTCTGTAGGTAAGTGTGCAAAGTCCGCTATGGAGATTAAAGGTGAGAAACTTTAAAAAGTCAAAAACGCAGTAGTGTACGGGGTGATTATTGAAGGTTAGAAGCCATCTGTTTTTTTTCCTTCCTGAATTTTTAAAATATGAATACAATGACTTCGAAAACAATGTAGGTAAAGGTTATCACCTTTATTACCATTTTATGTTTTAAATATTTCCTCAGCATATTAAAAGTTTGATTCTATGTGAGAACGTGGTTAACATGAAAAGTAACACGGACAATAACACTTGTCTTAGATTTGTTCATAGAGACCTCTGAGGATTCAGGATGATAAACTAATGCTTAAACACAATTACCTCTGATGGGAAATTTGAGTTCAGAAACACGAGAGCTTGAAAAACATCATCTTGTGGACTGTGGAATAGTCTTTGTGGTCATGAAAGGAACTGGATTGTGAAATTAAAACTTTTCTTGGTCACTAAGTTCAAGAGCTGATAAACAGCACTGGCAGGGAGCGTTCAAGCCTGTAAATACAACAAAATCTGTAATGTTACAAACGGATAAATAGGATTTTAGTTCAAAATTTAGCTTAGCATGATTTCATCAAGCTAGAATAAACTTGGAAGGAATTATTTTTTGTTGTCTTTCATACTGACCATGAAAACATTTAAATTTGTGAATCTTATTGAAAAAGATGAGGGACCACATTTTTGGACTGAGTTTGACTTAAGAGAATTCAGTAATCTTAAATAACATATCGTTCCATATCTCTTTAGAACAAGTGCAACAGTTTGAGAAAAGTCTAGTTCATGTGTGATTATTGTTTTAAGACACTTATATAAGAATCTGTACTTAATACTCATACTTCGGTTTGTGCGTCTCACCATTTGTCCTGTGAGAGGCAAATACTTCAGTTGACTGACGAGTGATGCTCCCGCATTGCACAACACAATAATAATGTACAATAAATTGATCCCTTTTGAGAGCAAGCACGTATTTATACACACTGCTGACCAGCTGGAAATATAAATAAAACACCTATTGATTAAGATTTTATGACCTTCACACAGATATTGCAACTGTGTTATTTGCAAATATTCATTTTGATGTCAACTTTTGAAATTTAAATAAAACCTAGTCCACGGTAGCTGTAAGAGTATTTTGGACCACCTACTGTATGCAAACAGACTCCTTGTTGAGCAGGAAGAAACAGCACTCAGTTACAAAGTTTTATTTCCTTTTATTAACTCAAGGTAATCAGCAACTCTAACAAGTGTTTGCCCGACAATTGTTTTAATAATCAAAGAGACACACACAAACACAGGCACACGCGGCGCCCTCAGGCGTAGTACTGCAGGTTGGCCTTCTTCTTGGCTTGGACCTCGAGGATTCCCTCCATGTAATCCTCATGGTTGAGCTCTGTGGCTCCACGCCGCAGCGCGATCATACCCGCCTCCACACACACCGCTTTGCACTGAGCTCCGTTGAAGTCGTCGGTGCAGCGTGCCAGCTCCTCGTAGTTGACGTCGGGGCTGACGTTCATCTTGCGGGAGTGGATCTGCATGATGCGAGCTCGGGCCTCCTCGTTTGGCATGGGGAACTCAATCTTCCTGTCCAGACGACCTGAACGCAGCAGCGCCGGGTCCAAGATGTCCACTCTGTTAGTGGCAGCAATCACCTGAAACAAATGCACATAATCGCTGTGGACTTCATACTGCACATCGAACGCCAAAGCCGACTGTGCCGAGCGTCCAAAACTTTGGTCAACTGAGGGTTTTTTTAAAAAGTGCTTTAGAAATAAAGTTTGACTTAACCACACTGTCTCTGCACTGAATGCTAGTCACATGTGACTTTTACATGGACACAGATGTTTTGTCTGATATAGTTGCCGTTAGAACTAAAAAATAATGTATGGTCTCTGTGATAGAACATGGGGCTTGTATTATGTGATAGCAACTATGATATGAAATTAGCCTCGTGGCATTTTATTGACAGATAACTCGATCATGGTACTGAATTCTGCATTGCAGGGAAGTGATAGAATTTTCTGAATTCTGTACAAATGTGTGAAATAGCCAAATGTGTTAACTACTCTTGACTGGTTACACAAGATTTTAAAGGTTGATATAACATCACTAAGCTCTGAAATATGATTTCTTAAACAGCCGAATGCAACTGAAAGTCAGATCCTGTTTCACTACACACTTTTAACAAAGTCCAGTGTCATGAAAACCAGAAAAAACTCGAAAACATTCTGGGTGATTAACCAGCTTTACTGGCAATAGCAGCTTTACCTTGACCTGCATGTTGGGTTGAAATCCATCTAGCTGGTTGAGCAGCTCCAGCATGGTCCTCTGGACCTCTCTGTCTCCTGCCTTCTCGCTGTCAAACCTCTTGGTACCGATGGCATCCAGCTCATCAATGAAGATGATGGATGGGGCTTTCTCTTTGGCCAGGGCAAAGGCGTCTCTAACCAGCTTGGCTCCATCTCCAATGAACATCTGGACCAGCTGAGGACCAGCCAGCTTCAGGAAAGTGGCTTTGGTCTGAGCAGCACATGCCCTGGCCAAGAGGGTCTTCCCTGTTCCAGGTGGTCCGTACATCAGGACTCCTTTGGGTGGCTGGATCCCCAAGTTTTCAAACTTCTCCTTATGGTTCATGGGCAGGACGATGGCCTCCACTAGCTCCTGGATCTGCTTGTCCAGCCCGCCGATGTCACTGTACTGCTCTGTGGGGCGCTCATCCACCTCCATGGCCTTGACTCTGGAGTCGTATTCGGTGGGTAAGGTCTCCAGGATCAGGTAGGAGTCTTTGTTGACACCAACCAGGTCTCCGGGCTTCAGCTTCTCGGCGTCTACCAGCCCGATCACGGGCAGGAAGTAGGTCTGCCGGGTGGACGTCTTAATGACTGCGCACTTTCCTTTTCTCTGGGAGTCCAGATCCACATTAGCCCCGTCCTCCTCCTGGTCGTTGGGGTCCACGTCCAGCAGCTCGATCACATTAGACACCAGATACGGAAGGGTTTTGTTCACCTTTATCTTCTCCGTGTTTTCTTTGATTTTATCCTTCATGGCCTGCAGCTCGTGGGTCACCCGCAGGACTTCGCTCTTCATGATTTTTATCTCACTGTCGAGGAGGCGAGTTCTCTGAACTATCTCCTCGGTGGACATTTTTAATACCTCTTCGCCGATTCCATCCTCCACTTCGTCCCAAACTGATTTGTCACTCAGCGACGCCATCTTTGCTCTGTGCTCGGCGAACTGTGACACAGCGGAAGTGAAAGCTTCTATATCCGGAGGAGGCCCACGCTCGGTTCAGCCAAGGAAACGAAGATGTCACCATCCAGAAGCTCAATTTAGCTTTCATGCTGACTTGACGCGGGAGAGAGCGACTGTAAGTTGGGTGGTCATTTATCATGGTGCATTAGCGCATTTTAATGTTATTTGAACGGTTTAAGCACCCAACACCCTCTTTATATTGACAGCAAAGCGTTTTGGTGTACGGGTTAATGTTAGCTGATGTTGCTAACATTAGCTCAGCGGCTAACTGTAGTTAGCCAGGCTGCATTTCAGAGCACGCAAAAACAACAAACAAGGCAGCTAGTTAATGGATTATGTTCTCACTTTTGTCTCGGTTACCTAACCACAAATGCATAATGCATGCATTGGCTCCACAATGAATGGACGAGTATCTGAAGCTCAGTGTGGTTAGATGGCTGTGAGTGTGTTCGCGCCACCAGTGCAGCTGCACTAGTTCAGCTTTCCTGCCTTCGCTTATTCCTAAAAAAGGTTGCCGCTCGTTTAGCACTGTCACACTAGAAGTGTTTGTCTTCAGCTGACATTGGTTTCGTCTATCGCTCATGCAGGACATAGCTGTCAGGGAGAAGAAGCAAGAAGAGGGACTGTGTGGACACCGCTCTCATTGTTTTCTATTGCGATTAAACCCTGGGAGACAAGATTTAGAGGCGCGTGTGTGGGTAACTGTCCCGTGTTTCTGCCAGCCTCCTGGTTGGTATTGAAGAGATGGACCAGAACAACAGCATACCAGCCTTTCAGGGGCTGGCCTCCCCTCAGGTAATCTCCCATCACCTTTTTCAAGTTTTATATGTTTAGAATATATGAAATGCTTTCAAATTGGATACGCCATTGGAAAGCTATATTGAACATGTTATCAGAATAAGCATGCAATTAAACTAAAATAAAAATCTAATTTGAAAACAATGGTAGTCTCACAATGGGAGGTTTGAGTTCTCCTTAGGATAAATGTTTTAGATGATAGACTGAATATTGCCTTTTCCTGATGCACCGCAAAGCAAACAAACCTACCTCTCACCAGCTCACCCTCCCAGCCTACTTGGGGAATCAGCCACATGAGGGCCCTGTTTCGGAAAGCAGGTTCATTGAAAAATCTTAGATGAAGGAAGCTGTAGGTTTTCAGTTTCAGAAAGCGGTAACTTTACTCTGAACCCAACCTGTTCACTGACCGTTTATTTTTAAACAAACCCTGAATATCTTTGTCTCTGCTTCCTTGTTATTGTGAGTTTTTGTCCAAACGGAAGTCTGTATCAGGTTAGTGTAAATGAATACATCGTACATTATCAGCAAAACAAATGTAGCTTCTCCCTGGCTCTATACAGGCACAATGTTCTCATTCACTCAGTGCACGACAATTCCACCAAAATATTTATTACCCACAATGTTTTATTTCTGTTAAAATTTTTGAAAAATCACATGAAGCTTGTACCATAGGATCAATTAATAATGATTTTATGGAAAGTAATTCCTCTAATTTTGGAGATAATCTGTTAAAAATTTAAGAGCCGGATTGTGATGCAACTGCAGGATGGGATTTGAAAGGGAGCTTAAACAGCAGTTCAGCATTTGTTGGACATGCTAAAATTAAGCCACTAAATGCTTGTGCGCCAAAGATGGTCTGTGTTTTAACATCAAACTGCAAATCGCCAAACACATCATTATGAGATTAGATTATGAGATTAGATTATGAATGAAATCTTTGATCTTTGTTTTTCTTCATCTAATATATATATATATATATACACACACACACTCACACACACACACACACACACACACACACACACACACACACACACACACATTTTAATGTCTCCCATCAATTGACAGCTGCACAAACAGGTTTGAAATGTAATGTGGTTTATAGTTTACAGATTCACAGCTTTATCACCAATTAATGTACGACAATCAATCAAGTGACTAACTTTTGACTTTAATCGTTTCCTCCACTTTGACTCAGGAGCTGTTTTTAAAGGGAAATGTGGACTGTCCACATACACATGGTTTAATGTAATCCTTTCTCTACATTGACTGGATTAAAATACAAGCTTTATTTACCTGTAGCCACAGTGAATCATAGTATTGGAACATCATTGATGATGGATTTGTTATTCACCACAGAAAAGTTTACCCCGAGTGAACACGCTCCAGGGTTGACTAAAGTGCCCCAGATCTGTTGACCCGAAGCTGAAAAATTATTTTGAGTGACACCTTCCTCCTGACCCTTCTTCATGTATCAGCAAATGACAGTCAGCAAAATCCTGTCTTGTGAGAGATGGTAACCTTGGTGCTAGTAGCATTTGGATGCTGCATTCTCCAGTGCTGGCGTAGCACTGTGGTCTGGCTACGCATGATGCGTCATAACTAGTTTCCCCCGTGACTACTTTGCAGCGGCAAGATTTCTCTGACTTGGACTTTGTTTGGTGAGCTTTAACATGACTTAATATGATTCGCCTGTGATGATTTTTTTTCTCCAGGGCGCCATGACCCCGGGCATGCCTCTTTTCAGTCCCATGATGCCGTATGGCTCAGGCCTCACCCCGCAGCCTGTACAGAACACCAATAGTCTATCTATATTGGAGGAACAGCAGAGACAACAGCAACAACAACAACAGCAACAACAGCAACAGCAACAACAAGCACAGCAGGCAAATGCAGGTGAAAAGTACACTGTTGTGATGTTCCTCCTCGCTTCGTTCCGGTCTGAGGACAAGATCTTTTTTTTTTTTTGGTCCTTTGAATGAATCCTGTTAAGTTAAACTGGAAACTGATGTGCTTCATAGTTGAGATTAAAATTGTTCCCCTCAGACTCAAAGTCTTCATATTTATTGTCAAAGTGTGGATATTCACTTGTGCAAGTTCATAATGGAGAGAGAAAAATACTTTCCTGTTATACAGGCCTTCCAGGGACGTCGGGACAGACCCCGCAGCTTTTCCATTCTCAGGCAGTCACGGGCTCAACCACTACAGCGCTGCCAGGAAACACCCCACTCTACAACACTCCACTGACCCCCATGACGCCAGTCACGCCAGCTACACCAGCCTCGGAGAGCTCTGGAATAGTACCACAGCTACAGTATGTTGATGGATCGAACTGTAGTAGAGAATAATTTTATCCTAATGATAGACATCCCTTGGGAATTGTTGAACTGTACCCTTTGTGTTGTCATGTTGACCTTAGTCAGTGATAAACCTACGCTTGGTTTTCTTAAATTCCCTCAATAATTTATTTGGGACATCTAGATAAAATTATTGGAGTACAACAAAAGCCCTGTAATATATAGTAATGATCAATTTTATTAAATCTATTTGAGAGTGGTGTTGAATTATTTTAATAGCTAATGTGTTTGCTTATAAAATGAGTATTTATTGCTTTCCTGCATTATTATTATCTAGTAATAGAAGACCGATATTGTTCTCATGGTAGATTTAAATTTATTTAAACTCCAATGCAGACACAAATGCAGATGACATTTTTCTTACAAAATTAATTACATTTCCACTATTCGTCTGAGTTGTTTACTGAACCTTTTTCCGTTGGTGCGTCTTACTGTTTTTTTCTACTCTCTCCCCTTTCAGAAACATAGTTTCTACTGTAAATTTAGGCTGTAAATTGGACTTGAAGACCATTGCCCTACGAGCCAGGAATGCAGAGTATAACCCAAAGGTGAACTGAAGCACATTAATGTAATCAGCTACATGCTGTTCAACACCTTATTTTTTTCCCAAGGTTTTGTCCAGTGCAAATGTCTCAATGACATGGTCAGATTGTTCCTCATGTTCTGTCTTCTTTAGCGTTTTGCTGCAGTCATCATGAGAATACGAGAGCCCAGGACCACAGCTCTCATCTTCAGCTCTGGAAAGATGGTCTGCACCGGAGCAAAGAGGTCAGAACATAACTTTTATATACAAAGATGAACTTTCTTATGCTGGAGTTCATAATGAAAGCCATCGCTTAACAAGTGTTTTCATTAGTCACGAAAATGAACTGTATTTTGCCTCGTGAGAAAACGTGCATGTCGGCAGGGCTGGCCTCGTCTGTCACAAAAATCTTTTTTTCTTCTCATTGAATTTTTGCCATTTTATTTCCTTTGTCTCTCTCTCACATCACTATATTTTTATAGTGAGGAACAGTCGAGGTTAGCAGCCAGAAAATATGCTCGCGTGGTGCAGAAGCTCGGTTTCCCTGCCAAGTTTCTGGACTTCAAGATTCAGAACATGGTGGGCAGCTGTGATGTGAAGTTCCCCATACGGCTAGAAGGATTAGTCCTGACGCATCAACAGTTCAGCAGGTGATTCATGCTGTTTTACATCTTGTGAGTCTAAAAGGCCACAGACGCTCATTCATGCTTCTCTCAACCTACTAAAATGGGGGTTTCAAGAATTTCAGTTTGTGGTCAAGTGTTGCTCTACATAAGAAAAATATAGATAGTATATGGTGCAACATACCATTTGATGCAGTTGGAGCTGTCGCCCAGCTGCAGTGCTGAAAGCAGCTGGCAGCACTTAAGGCCCTTTCACCTCTTATGAGTTCCAGACATAATGTGTGTGTGTTTTTTTGTTTTTGTTTTTTTTGATGAGACACTGTACTTAAACATTTCACGTTCCTCTTTTGCCTGAGCTGTGATCGGACTAAAGCTTTTGGTGAATCTCCATCATAAAGCACAAATTTTGAATTGCTTGAAAGTGTATGGAATTTTAGCATATTGGTTGGAGATCACTAGAAATGTGTTTTTTTTTCTTTCTTTTTTTTCATAAATTGTTGTTTGTTGCAGCTACGAACCAGAGCTGTTTCCAGGACTGATATACAGAATGATCAAACCCAGAATTGTCCTGCTCATCTTCGTTTCTGGGAAGGTCGTACTAACGGGTAAGACCTACTTTTGTCTGACTGGTTCAGCTGGCTGATGGCATCAGTCAGGAACTCAACACATGGAAATTGTGCATAACTGAAATATAATCCAGTGTATTTGCGTTGACTGCAGTGGCTCACACAGAATGATCCATGGAATTTACAGTAGCTGCAGAAAAGGTTGATACAACTCCCTGTGTTTGAAAGTGTCAGTGATCAAACCAAATAGCCAATCAAAGTCATGGCCAAAATTTAATATGACCAATCAAAGGACCAGAGACAACAGCCACTTACTCTTCCATCCCAGTCTTAAAAGTAAACCTGGCGAGGGGGTGGGGGAAGGCGTGTGAGGTCACGGGTACATTTGTGGTGCGTGAACACTTTCCCGCTCACTGGTGACTGTTCATATCACATGCACATACCTGGATTTTATGTGTGCGTGTTTAGAGGCAAATGCCAAATGTCAGTTATTGAATTTTCTTTTATGGCACCAACTATAGGAATACACTTATCAACAAAAAAAACTTTTTTCTTTCCCATTTTTTACAAGTAGAGGACTGTTAAGACTTTTTTCATGCAGATAAGGGTAATGTCTCTCAGATCTTGAGTCTGATTTTATTAAAACCCATATTAGTCAACTCCTTAGCCTAGACAACCCATCCTGGCAAGTTCTAATGCAGCGTGCAGTCCACTGTGAACTGAATCTTCATGTCAGTCACCACGGGCCATGTGTAACCACACCAGCTCAGGATCTCCACGCCTGGCTGAGAGTTCGTGGGAGACCAGTCACCCAGGCAGCTAATGTATCTTAATCTGCCAAGCTTGCCAAGTGGGCAGATTGTCTAATAAAAGAAGTGCTCACTTAAACAGATTGCCACAAAATTCTGCCCAAACTCTGAGAGAAATATCGTGCATGAAAAAAGTCTCTTGCTTCATCGGATGTCAAACAGAGTAGAAGCAAATGTTTTCTTCTATCTTTTTCAGTGTAGTTTTGACTTTTTGCCACATCGATATGGATTTTGGCTGGATAGGACAATATGCTGAAGGCTCTCCTGAGATTATAAATATTTAAATGTAACCATTTTACTTTGTTGGTAAACCTTGTCGCTTCCCATAGGTGGACAGTAAAGGCTGATTTGTCAGGTTCAGCAGTTGTCTTAAATCCTTAACAATTTGAGTAAACCCATCATACAAATGACCCAAAGCATTTACTCACTATTGATAGTAACTGTCATCTTTGTGTCCAGGTGCAAAGGTGAGAGGAGAGATCTACGAAGCATTTGAAAACATCTACCCTATTTTGAAAGGCTTCCGCAAGACAACGTAGAACCTCCCTCGAAAACCATCTCAGATTTGTCTCTTCTTATTGTTTTTATTTTTGTCAGATGGAAGTATCATTATCATTTGGTCCTCCAACATGTTAACTGTGATTGAGGGCCGTTGCGCAGGGATGTGACTACCCCTCCCTCTCCCGGCTCCACCAGTGTTCTGGGTTTTTAGATAAGTTGTATTTTTTTTTTTTAATAAGCTGTGTTCTGTTCTTATGCCATTTTTTTTAAAAACATCCCCCTATCTTTTTATTTGCAACTGTTTTTAGGCTCTTTATGTTGTCACATCCCTGCTTGTACATAAGATCGTAAAAATGTAAAAAAATTCTCAGCCATTAAGCAGTTTTAAATAGTTTTGTACATTGCTTTTTTTATGAAAAGTTTGCTCAGCCTCCAAATTGCAGCAACACGCATTTGGGTCCCACTTTCAGTATTTAGTTTGATTTTAACCAGGAATTTTTATCCTCATACCTTGATTGTTAAAATGATTGTAATAGGCTCTGGGTTAAATGTAAAACTGTCTTCATTAATGGATTCCCATCTAAACTGCTCTGTGGAGCTGGAACTGAAGTCTAAAGCTGTGAAATTCTGAAGTGACGCATCCACAGCTGACTGATGGATGAAGTTCTCACCAAGTGGTTTTAGTTCAAAATTTGATTCACTTTGGGACACTGATTAAATTGGTTTGTGCTATTTTCACTAGCATTAAGTCAGATTACTTTAAAATACAATTTTTTTTGTATCCATAGTTTCTAAAAATCTATATTTCAACGCTTAAACCCATGTTTCAAATGATTTCTAACTGACCCCAACTTCAACCTTTGGAGCCAACAGGAACTCTTATTTGTAATCTGAAGATGAGAATCAGAAATGGAGACAAATTCAGTAAGAAACCGTGTGCAACAAAAAGGCACTGGTGCTCTAAAATAAGAGGCTGTCTGCTTCATCTTAATTAGCACTAAATCACATGCTATCAAATAACTGTAGTGTTGCCATGTTTTTTTTGGCCATATAAAATATTTCAAAATCTTCCTATTCACGTTCTCTTTTTGCACTTGGTGTAGTTCGCTTACAATTGCCATTGAGCACAGCCTTGTCAGCCCCTGAAAACTAGAGCAGTTACAATCTGAAAATTAACATTTGCATTCTGCAACCTGGCATCTGTGAGGATGGCAGAGGAGACGAGGGGGTTGATGCTGCACCGTCTCTGACTCTGTATGTAGCAGATGTCGATCTGGAGACTGGAAAAACACCCAAATACAATTCTGCTTCTTTGGAAATTGTTTGAGTGCTGCACTGTGTGTTAATAAACATGTACATACTGATTCCCTCGTTAGGTTGTGATCTTTTCCGATGGTTCATAATGTTAGCGCCACTTCCAGCCATTTACCAGGATGAATCAGTTTAGAACTTAAACACATCCCACAGTTAAACTTGAGGTTTCTGTAAACCTTAAGGTGACCTGATGAAGGTTCACTGGTAGGATCCCCTTGCAATTGGAAAATGACAAGGACAAAACTGACTCTATATTTTGATTTGGAAAACACAAATGTCAGTGCTTAAGAAGAAAGCAATGTTAAAGACTTTTAAGCAAGGATGAGGTCAAAATCTCACTTTTTTTTAATCTTTTATTAATACCAACAGTATGGAGAGCTGAGAATAGAAATAACCACTTAAGCTAGATAGCCTGCAGTATTTGTATGAATGACCCACTCAAAGGACCATCACAGCAGTACACATGTAGTCCTTTAACCGACATCAAAACCAGTTTTGAAGACTCCAGACACGATAATACCAGGCTCTGGTTTCAGAGCTTTGGGCTGCGCTTCTGTGTGTGGCCAGTTTTAACTTGGAGCAATATCATGCAAGTTACATTGAGAGTGACTGTGTGGATATGATGGAATTCTGTAATCATTTGTAATTACATTTAAAGTGACAGTTTAGATCTGATGACGCTATGGGGATCTGGACATTTTGGTTTAGGTTCCTTGAATATGCTTGTATTTTAAAAAGCTAAGAACCTCAGCTAAGGAACTAGACACCTTTTGTGCAGGATGTCATGTCACAGGCCTCTGCAGTCATCAGGGTTTGAGCCACAGCCAAAGTCCATCTTTGTAAATCTGGCCCCAGTTTTCTTGTTGTCATAGCAACTAGTGTCCAAAAGTCAACAAAGATCAAATGGATATTAAGGCCGTTTAATCTGTGTGAGTTGATCTGAGCTGAAGTCCTGCTTCCAAATGAACTCGGGGCTGTACTGGTCGTCATGGTTACAGCTGATCGAACAGGTGTACACTGCCACAGTCCCCCAGTCAATACTGGCTCCCGTCGAGTCCACACACAGACTGTTCAACAGCTGCGGCATCACCTATACCCACACACACACACACAAAGAATTCAACAAATGGACTGTTAACGGTGTGAGAGCGTATAAATGCAAACGCAAACATTCTTAAATAAAATTACAGCACTCTGAGTTATTCAAAGAGAAACTTTACCAGCCAAAGCTTTAAGAAATCTGACATTTGTCATTTAATGAAGTGGCTTCTGACTTGGCCGAATTCTCAACCAGGACAAGTGACTGATGAGTCAACAGAGCCACGGTTGTTGTTGAGCCGTCAGTTATCGAGGAACACACATGAACGCTTGTGAAGTAACTCAGCTTTAGAAACATGGACTAGTTGGTAAGAACAACATGAGAGACACTAAAGACTAAATTCGCCGGAGGAAAAAAAGGATTTGTTTTTTGGTCATTTTTAACAGCATATTATAACACAGTTACACATTTTAGGATATCTGAAGAATTGTGTCCACAAAGAACACACACTGACATACCCAGCATGCAGAGAGCACTTCACACACTTGAAGAAGGGGAGTCGGGAGATAAAAGTCTCATAAGAGCAATAAGACAACAAACCTGAAACTCGAAAATCCTCTTGGCACCACAGGTGCATGCTGGGATATCTGAAGCTGAGGGGATGTGCTGGGAGGAAACCCACAGGGGAGAGCCCCCTCGACTGTAACGCAGCACCTGCACATAACACAGTAACAGAGGAGGAAACATCTGTGTAGGTTTTTTTTTCCAACCCTACATGACCAAAATGAGGGAAGACATTAAGAGATGAATTTTCTAACCTGGTGCGGTTCCGGAGCAATCCTCCTCTTAAATCGCTGGAACACTTTGTTGTCTTCAGTCTCATGCATGGCCATCTCCTCCAAGTCCATCTCTGCCAGGTCTGATAGAGGGAGACAGATTGAAGGTTGAATAAAAAGTGAAAAAGAATCAAATGGAAGCCTTTTCAACTGAACATTTCATTATTTTGCCGTTCCATACAGTCAGGATCTTTATCAGTATGAGATGTAATTTGAAGGCCTACTTTCTGCTAGGGAGGGGCAATCTTCACTCCTCTGAGCAATGTCCGTGTCCTCTTCTCCGTCAGCGTCCTTCTCTTGTTCCTCTTCCTCAGGCTCGGTTACGAGCTCAGACTCAGGGAAAAGAAAGGGAGAGGCTGTGACGACCGATGCTTCTAAACAGGAGAGACACACAAATACGCACAGCAGAGGCATCAGGACTTTCTTGAGGAAGCAATGGACAGAAGCTCTACACCCTGGCTGGAATCGAGCCGCGACTAATGAAATTATTAAAAGTAACAATGCAGTCTAGGTAATTTTTAACCCCTCAACTGGGATCAAACTCTCCATTTATAGACAAATGGCTTAAAAATTGACATTATCATCGACACGATTGAATGGCTTAAAACATCCAAAAGTAAAATCTAACCTGTGACCTCTCTGAACACTCTCACTCACTCACTCACTCACTCACTCACTCTCTCACTCTCACACACTCTCTCTCACTCACACACTCACTCGTTCGCACATGTGGGCACGCACGCAGGCACGCACACACACACGCACATGCACCTTGGCGGCAACACTCCTTTTTGTGTGTGTGTTTCCAGTGGAGAGTCTGGTGGTGTTTTCCACAGTAGGTAACAGCGTGACACTGAGAGCAGGCTTTGTTGCCGGGGCAACCACACAACCAACACAGTTTAACACCAGAGATGGGCAGGACACATTGGTCTTCCTCAATGCTGTTGGGGGCTTCATCCTCTGAAAAGAAAAACAAAAAAACTTTCAGCCATTTTAATGCAAAATAGTAGATAAACAAAGGTGTTACCTGCCACATTAACGAAGGCTCTGTTCCTTTACAGAGCCTCATAAAATGACATTAGGAACACCTGCAAATCTATTTCTATTGCTGTGGTCTAACAGTTTGAGTAGTAAGTCAGTAGCAATAAACCACCAAGGCCACCAGCCCACTCCTCTATCTAGTGAAAATCTTAAAATGCAGCCATTGCATTAAGTGCTAAACCGAAACCATGTTTCTTAAACAATCAGAAATATGTTAAAATCAGATTATTTAATCCTCTTCATCTCACCTGGGATTTTACAATGACTGCATAAGATTTAAAACGTGCTTGCAAGTAGAAAATATTTAAAATACTTAACACACATTTGAGTAAAACAGAAGGCTTCTCACGGTTTATAGCCATTTGTACAGTGATTTATTTTTACATTACCCTCATATCCTAAACTCTTAAGTTGAAGGCAGATGGACTTCTTTGGTTTAAGTGCTTAGGATGACCATGACCTGAATGAATGAGTATTTACACATAACACTTTTGTATGTAACTATAGTATGTATCACTGGATCCAAACTTTTATCAGGATCCACTAAATCCTACACTGTAAATATGCCTGATTTTTGTTTTCATTTTACCCTTCAAAAGTAAACAAATGCCTTACTTTGACCCAAGCATGTCCTATGTTTATGTAGTCACACAACACATTTGATCAAAAGTGATTTACAATACAACGTTTGGTGCAGCTCCCACTGTGAAACAACACCGACTCTGAACACACAGCAGAGGATACAAGCAAGTAGCCGGGCTATTCCGCCTCTTTGGAAATGGCACACATTTGCATTACGTCCTGAACAGGTGATAAAACCTATACTGCTACGTAAACACTGGCAGATGCACAAACCTGGTGGTGGCTCATAGGGGTAGAACTCATTCCGTCTGGGCAGCTGACTTCTGAAAACTGATGAAGAAACACAATCAGTCAGACAATGTGACAAAATGCCCCCAAAGAGCTAACAAGAGCAGACGGAGAAAAGACCGGCGGCGTTGGGTGAAAACATCCGTCATCAGCAGACAATCGTAAAAGCAAGAATGATACCTTTCATGCAGCAGCTGTCATTGCGAGCGTAGCACTCCGGAGTTTTGCAGCAGAACAGAAAGAGCGTTCTGTGGAAACTTGCGTCCTGACCAGAGATCGGTGCATAAACCTGCAGGAGACACGGAGAAGGTTGACATCACTCCTGCGTGTGTGTGTGTGTGTCTGTGTGTGTGTGACCCCCATAGCACTGATGATGTCTGCCAGGATGAGCAGCCCCCCCACCCCCGTGAGACATTCTTGGTTGAGTTTTCTTTTTATCTGAGTTAGTAAAGGCTCGGGGATCTTTGTGATTTTTTTGATCTACACAGGCGTGACAAGGAATATTTTAAGTGTTATAACTATCCTCTCCTCCCCCAGTAGATTATTAGACGGTAGTTCCAGTTGCCGCACGTTCCTCGAGTGCACTGACCTGTAGCAGGAAGGCCATGGGCAGGCGGCACATCTCACACTCCAGCCCGGACGAGGAGGGAAGGCCTCGCTGGCAAAGCCACGCCGGTTTACCTCCGACTTTACTTGGGAACTGCGGGGAGCGAAGCCGCCATGGCTCCGCCTCCTCCAAGAAACCCAGAACTATCTCCGGTGACGACGACGCCATGTGTGTGAGTGTCTGTGTGTGTCTGTGTGTGTGTGTGTCACCGGGCTCAAAGACGCGGGTTGTAAGTCTACCCGGTAAACACACCGGCAGGAACCAGAAGGAGTGAGGGAAACTTCTCATGTTACACACTTGCAACGTGGGTGCAGTCAAAAATTGTGTCCGTCGGGAAACACAGAGCAATTGACGGGAGTTCCGCCGCCCGGGCTGCACCTGGACATGTCACGCCGCATTAAACATATCTGATTGCTCATATTATAAACGTCCATCCCCAAATAGGATTTGTTGGCAAAAAACAATACACGCAGCAACTTTCAGCATCATCTACTAAAATATCATTAAAGTGAGGCCCATTTCTTTGCCTCTCTGTCTGCTAGATGGCGCAGTCGTCCTGCGTGTAATCAGATTCACCAGAATATGCAAATAAAATATCAAATGTTGTGTTTTTTTTTTAGATTTATAAAAACCCAGCTGCGTTAGCCCACCAGCGGTAGTGGAAACTGACAGCTGAGTAATATTTAATAGTACTTGAATCATTATTTGAATAATTGTTTTATTTCCTTGACAACGTTTTAAGGTACAAAGATTATTTCACACAACGCCTGGCTTCTAATGATTAATAACTCAAAAAGGAACATGCTGGAGCCTCAGACTTATTTTTGCCTCTTTTATTACAATCGATACAATAAATCAGAGGTTTTATCAGACTGCCCACTTGTGTTACATGTATTTCCCCAAACGTCAGCACAATATTACATGTGTGGCGTTGCAAGTGAACCGTACAGTATATTTCTGTTTGAATATACCAGTTCCAGCCACATCAGTCAAAACATATGAAAGTTGATCCCTTCAAAACATAATGTAATCTTATAGATCAATCGGTCAATATAAAGTAAATAAGGCTAAGCTCTCTCTTTTGATCAGGTACAATATGCAACTAAGGCTGTGTGTCAGAGCATCATCAGTGGTTAATAAAAGAGGAAATGCTTTGTGTCAATTGAATTCAACCAAGATCGGATAAAAATAATTAAAAATGAGGGAAAAGAGTTCATATGAGCAGCAAACAATTGTCTAATACCAAAAACATCAACAGGATAAACATCTGCCTCAACCTTAACTTGTTTTTTTCTGATGACTGGACCTCCCTCTTTCTCTCTATCTCTCTCTCCCTCTCTCTCTCTCTCTCTTACTCCCACTCACTCATTCACACACACACACACACACACACACACACGCACACACACAAGCCTGACACTCATTGTAAACACACACACACATTCATGTACCATGTTCACAATAAATAAAACAAGTATTTTGTGCCTTTACAAACCACTATATACCTCATCGAGTGTATAAAACCACAGACGGTCACCGAGTGTATAAAACCACAGACGGTCACCGAGTGTATAAAACCACAGACGGTCACCGAGTGTATGAAACCACAGACGGTCACCGAGTGTATAAAACCACAGACGGTCACCGAGTGTATAAAACCACAGACGGTCTACACAAAAATTAAGCCAAGCCATCCAGATGCAGAGGCCGCCATCTTGTGCAGGTGAGGTCATTCGGAGTCTGCTCAGGAAATGGAGCTGTGCTATCTAAGCCCCGCCCACCTCAATCACCAGCGATCAGTTTACCATTAAAACGTCATTTTCAGGGTTTGACAGTAACAGTTATATAAAGTCAGAGTTCCGCGTCCTCTCCACCCTCTCATGTAGGATTCTTAAACACACGTCTGTAGACGCCTCCACCACTTCCTGGATGTCACTCAGAGCAGCTGCCAGTCAGGAAGCCACGCCCCCTTTTTATCTCATTAAAACCAAATATAGTTGTCAATCCAAATAAAAGGGCGGTCAAACGGCGAGATAAAAGAGAAGATGAAAAGCAGCCTCTCATCAATTTTCAAAAAGACTTAAAAAATGAATTAATCATTCAAACTTTTATTTCTTGCCATCAACTAATCAGTAAAGCAAGAACGAAGTCGACAGGGGTCCAACACTAAATTTCGGAAGTTGACTGTGTTAACGAGGACGTTCCTGCAGCTCCGAGTCCTTTTATCATGAATTTGAGCAGGAAGCCTCCTGTCAAGGTTTAAATGTTTGTCCCGAGTTCATGTAGAGAAATTTGGAAACCTGATCTGCAGAAATGACGCAGACGTGAGCGGCGCCGCGGTGTCGGGACCAGCACTCGCTTGGGTCGGGGGTCTCTTTAGGTTAAGACTGTGAGGGTTCTGACCCAGACGGGGACCGTTCCTCGAACGCAACCACGTTGTTTCGGTGCTTAAAGGGAACAAACTGCAACAGAAAACGAGTCTAAACAAATAATAAATCAACATTACAAGGAAAAGTTCCACTGGGGATCCACACGGGCGCCACTGGGCGAACGGAAACTGCCGCAAACACTGGAAATTATAGGTAAACTCAAACATGGTCTTCCAAAATCCAGCTGTTTTACACCTCATGAGTACTACATGAGTATATAACCACAAAAGCTATGTCTCAGGTTTTTTTTAAAAGGTCAGTTCGTTATGTTGCCACTTTGCTCGTCGACAACAGCAGAGGAGCCTTCTGAGCGCTCAGCAGCAACAACTGCTGTAGCGTCTTCTCACCGGAACCCAGAATCCTGGTGAAAAACTGCTTTCAGCCATCTGGATATCTGGAAAAATGCACACACACACACACACGTTGGACGAGTTTGCCGCACACATCCGCACGCCAGCAAGCATCGACACGCTAGCTAGCAGCGCTGCAGCTGCTGATCTACAGCTGCTAAAGAGGAGCCTGCCCACGGTCACCTGAGCGGGGTGGAACATTCCTGCGCCGTCAGTCACGGCGAGGCGGGACCGCGGCGCTACGTCTCAATCCTGCCGCGCTGACAAAACGCATCACAAACAGGCTAGCTGGTCACCCAGACGTGGCTGCTGGAGGCAACGGCTCGGCGCTAACCGATGAGTAATCACTGTTTGGGAAGATAACATCTGGAAACACATCACTCTTTTTGTCTCTTTATGTCAGATGTGCCCGAAATTCTCATCCATACGGAGCTGCTGTCAGAGGGCAGAGTCACCGTGAGTTATCCGCTAGCTGCTAATTGTAGCTGCTAGCGAAAAATAGTGGAGCATTTAAAAGCTAAAGAGCCCGATGTTTTTATGCGACTACACCAGAGAGCAAAAGGGAGCTAAAAAGGAGTGTATATTGAACCTATGTGACGGACTAATGGGGATGTTTGAATAGCAGAAAACAGGCAGCAATAAATTCAAAAGTGTAAACTTTAGCTATTGTTTTGACAGAAAATAGTTTTAAAAACCACAAAAAATTTGACGACCCTACTTGGTAACGACGACTCACGTCCAGCAGGTGCTCTCAATTTATTAATTTACAAATAAAAGGCATAAAAAGTGATTATGCATTAATATTTCTTTTTTTTCGGTATCCGTACACGTTGTGTTACAGTCTGAAAATATAGCAATAATTTGGGAGACGTGGTGAGTGTTTGTGCGTGCGTGTGTGTGTGAGCATGTGTGTGTGTGTGTGCTGCTGTCAGAGGCTGAAGTTCAGCCAGAGTTCGCCGGGCTGCTGCCACCACACGTCCCGGGGAGCCTCGTTTCCATGTGTCACTCTCATGTGCCGCCGAGGCGATGAGCTGCTCCCGTCCAGCAGCCATGTTCACGTCGCCTGGAAGCCTCCCAACTTTTTTTCTTTTTTGGTCCTTTGTGAAGCTCATCTCATGTTTGGCATCGACTCGAAACACCAGCAGGTCGTTCATGGGGTTTTCATACACAAGTTGCTAGCATGAGCACAACTAGCCTGTGGACCCTGGTGGACACTGCCGGCCTGGTCTCGCATTCTTGGGTCCGTAGTTGGGGCTTTGACCCTCCTTTGCGGTTTCCGATCCCCCCTAGGAGCTTTGCTCCCGGGTCAACTCGGCAGCTGTGACCACCAGCGGGTTCTTCGAAGGTGTTGTATCCGTGCAGGGCTCCTTCAGGGTCGTAAATGTCCCACCCAGTGTTAACAAATCTGGATTTGTCCTCATTTTTTAGCAGCCTATTCATTTGGGCTGCTGCTTGATTGGGCCACTCCAGGTCCTGGTGCTGTCCAGCTCCAGATATCTGTGGCTGGTGATTGGCTGTCTGTCTGGGTTATTAATTAGCTCTGATCCTGGGAGGTTGCTGTGGTCCGCTCTCAGGTCCACCCACCACTTGACATTGGTGTTTTGTGTGATGTCCTTCCAGGGTTGGAGGTTCTCGGCTCCTTTGCACCTGAGGCTGATGAACTTTGGGCTGGTCTTTGGAGAACAAGCCGTTTATTCTCTTGGCCTCTGCTTGTCTGGTGTCTCTCCTCAGCCTCGCAGCCCGGGCTGTGGGTCTAGAGCCCCACTTCCAGACTTCTTTTCCATTCGTCACATGTGTTTCATGAAACCTTTCTTCACCTCCGCTGACCGGCAAACATCTCTTTGACGTTCTGATCCTGGCTTCCAACCCTCTCCACTGAGGGAACTCGTGCATGGATCACTCTCGAGCTCGTGTTGAAGCATCTCCAGGTGCTCAAGTTCACTGGTTTTAGAGATGTGGTCAGTGTCTCTTCAAATGGCACCACTGGGTGGAGCTTCCATGCCTGGCAATGGGGTCTCACCCGGTTCCTTAACACTGCTCGTCTCTACTGGGGTCAGATAAGTAACTCCACTCTGCCACACCATGTTTCCGTAGTCTTGGTGCCTCTCAAGCTTCATCTTGTATTATACATGGAACATACTGACTAAAACAAAGGATGTCTGATACAGTTGCGAGATTCTGCTGTTGGTCGTTAGCCATCCAGCTGCATGCACACACTGGATCACACTGGTCCCAGATCGGGTGATTTCTGTCTTTAGAGTTCAGCAGTCTCAAATTGTTTTAATGTCTCAGACCAAAATGAGCTTATTAGGCTTAAAGCCTGTCAGTCACCATCAGGAAATGTCAGTCAGTGCCAGTTTCAAGGCTCGAAATACTTCAGCTCTTCAGCGCACGTGCAAACCCTCGGCAACAAGTAGCTGATCAAGCCAGAAAATTTTAAGTAATTAAAGACGCAATAGAAGGGGACGTTACAGGGGGAAAGCAAAGTGTTTTCAGCTTGAGGTTTCCAAAGAACCAAATATTACTAACAGCTAACAAGAACGGTGGGGATCGAGGTGAGGTCTGAAGGACCAAGACTCATTTCTGGAAAAATGTTGGCTCAGAGAGACAAGAAAATAAAAACGGACTGGAAGAGACCCTCAGGAGGACGAGCATTGTTCTGCTGCGCAGCCATGCGTCACAGACACGCTCTCTGGAAGAGTCATCCCAGGAAAACCGTCACTACATCCTCAACAAGTTTTGATCCCAGTGAGCAGGGGTACGTTTGGAGGGAAGAGGGTGCAGGTTTTCATGAGAAGACCACCTCTTCAGCTGTTAAGGTTTGCTCAGATCCATCAAGCCTCGGCCTCTGGGAGGGTGGAAGAAGGATGGATTCCCCAAAATCGCAGCAAATTCTGGAAGCAAACATCAGTCTGTAAAAAGGGGGTGGCGTCTCCGGCGGGACGGTGACCCGAAACACACCCGCAAATCCAGCGTGGATGACCTCAGGAGATGCAAGCTGAAGGTTCTGGAATGAGCCTCCCTATAACATTATTGAAATTCCGTGGATAGATCCTTCGCCATGATCCCACCTTCAAGTCGCGCTGTGCCGGCTGCGCCGTGGTTCTGATCCGTCCTCCATGCGGCTTCGCCTGCCACTGCCGGCGCTGCACAGGCAGAACATGACGTCTGCCCCATTTTGCTGACCTGCCTTCATTTTGCCTCGGATTTCATGCTTCTGCCTGGAAAACCATGCGACGTAGGGGCTTTTTTCCTTTTTGTTGTTTTTTTTTTTTTTCGTGTTTATTGTTGTTCCTTGGTTGTGTTTCCAAACTTTTAAGAAGCATCTCCACACTTGCATGCGGACTGGTTGACATCTGGCTCGGATGTAGTGGCGCATTAATGTCCTCCTACAGTCAAGCAGGCTTCACTTCTAAAACTGACAAGTTTCTGGAATCTGTCTGAAACCGACCTGGGTGCCACGACACAAAGTCACCAGACTGCTAACGTTGTAGCACGCTAGCTCGTTCTAAAACTCACACTGTCGGACGATTACAGGGAACTAATTTGTATGAGCCAATTAATTTGACAATGAATGAGTGAGGTGAATCGAGCAACACTTAAAGGTGCTAAAGTGCAGATACTGGAGATATTAATAAGTTAATAGAGAATTATTAAGTTTGGTTCTTATAAGACCTGAAGGGTTAAAATGATCATTTAAGTGATTATGAATGTTGCTGGAGGGCTACAATCGGGGGAAATAACCATGATACCATAATTGTCTTCGCTGCTGAAAAGAAGCTCTGCAGTCACTTCTGTGTTGTTGTTTTTTTTTTCTGCCGCTTCAGAACTGTGAGATTATTGAGTTTTGAAAAATTGGGATTCGGGCAGAGGCGGAGTTCCTCGCGGGCGCCTCGCGCCGCTCACGTCTGCTCGCAGCTGCTTGGCACCATGTTGGTTTGTCATGAGCACCGCGGAGACTCCGGCACCAACATGCGGCACCACAGCGCATTGTTGGGCCTAAATGGGCCCGCTTGGATTCTCAGACCTCACTGACAAACTAATCCATCATGGCCTGTTTTGCCATGTCAGAGACAAATGGAACAAGATTGCTGCAATTATAAATATTCCTCTTGCGTCTGGGAGCCTTCTTGTGGCTTCTCATGTGTGCCGAATCCTCAACTCTGTAACCTCAGCGCAGCTTTGCTGGCGCGAGCCTCAGCCAATCACGGGTCATCGCCTGCGCCGCGTCTTCATCTGCCGCCCGGGACAACGTCGCTGATTCACTCACTGATCCGGATTCATTTTTCTACTCCCTGATACATTTAACACAAACCGTTCGAATCTCGCCGCACAGATGACGGACAGGCGTGGATGATAGCTGCGACCTGATTGGCTGCTGGAGGAAAACGGCGGCAGGGCGGAGCTTCTAGTGACTATTATTTTTCCGAAGGCAGCAGTGGTACTGCAGCGTATAACCTGAAGTGATGCGGGTGAGGTGTAGAGCAGCAGGGGGCGCTATGAAGGCAACGCCCACAAGCGACATCACAAACTCAAAGAGCATGTTCACATTCCCTGAAAGGCCACGCCCACTCAAACCTGTGGAAACCTGACCCAGTCGACGCGGAGACACGATGGACTATAATTTTGATAATAATCAGAAAGAGCAATCATGTCTGAGCCATTAAACCCTTTTCAGGTGCAACGTGGCAGCGAAGAACCGCAAAGTAGCAGAAGCAGCCGCAACTATGTGGTGAAAGTTTTTTGCACTGAAAATCGCAAATCGCACTCAGTTCCCGAATCAGCCGGGTTAGAGAGTCGATTCTTCTTACTGAATCCGAATCACGGGTCCGAGGTCTCCATGAACCCGGGTCCACAGAGTCGTCTGGTCGGCTAATGCTAAGTACACGAGGCCAGTTAGCGAATCAACGGAAACACGGCGGACTCAGATGATCCGGATCACTGATTCACTCCAGTCGGTGAATCTGAGCAAGAAGTTAAAAAATAACAATAATAAACAAGCGGTTAAACTCACTGGTGACTGTTATGTGGACGATAGGTTTTATGCGCATGCTATGATGATGATGATTTTACATGCATTGTATTTATGTGTATAGTTATTTTGCATTTTTGCTCAGTTTGGTTGTTTTTGTTTATATAACAATTTAAAATATTTGATTTTCAGTCTGTTTCTAATTTGCATCTTTGTTGCATTTATCGCTATTTGTATTTAATTCTTATAAATTCAACTTATACAACTTTTGCATAATTCGGTTCTTCTTGCTTGTTGTTAGACAGTTCACATACTTCATGTTGGTTAACCTATAATTGATTTTCATTTGTTGAAGTTTGTGACAATTTTTTATATCATTTTTATTCTATTTTTTGTTGTGGGCGGGGCCAACACTGACTGAAGTGACTCGAGTGACCCGGATCACGTATGTGGGTCAGTCAGACCAAGCCGAGTCCATGAAGTGACTCCGGTTTACCATCACTAATGAGGAACTGGCCGCCATCAGCGGGCGCCGCCATCAGCGGGCGCCGCCATCAGCGGGCGCCGCCATCAGCGGGCGCCGCGGCGCTTGGCTCACGCAGGGAGGAAATACGTGAAAAACAAAGGGGAGGCTGGCCAGCGCTGCGTTCAGGGACCCTGGGAGCATATTTAGTCTCGCCGGCGAGGAGCAACCGTGAAAGCAGCCTCTCCATCACAGTGGCGTCGCCTTTGAGTGGATTTAGCCTTCGGCAGTCAGGTGGGTCAGGAAGGTGTCAGAATTCAAAACACACACACATGCACGCACGCACGCACGCACGCACACACACACACACACACACACACACACACACACACACTTGGACCGGGGCTTGGACCAAAATAAAATATCGACTTCATATAATTTTTCCTAAAAGATGGTTTCGTTATTCAGGCAGTTTTTATCACACTGGTGTGTGTTCAAGTGTTCATATTTCTGATGAGTTTGGTTTGAGTTTAATGCTATAAAAAGGGGGCGTGGCTCCATGACTGACAGCTGCTGTGAGTGAAACACAGGAAGTGGTTTAGGAATCCTACATGAGAGAGTGGAGAGGACGCGTAACACTGACTTTCTATAACTGTTATTGGATGTTTCAAACCCTAAAATTAGGTTTTAATGGTAAACTGACCACTGGTGATTGAGGTGGGCGGGGCCTAAATAACCGCAGATCCGTTTCCTGATTGGATATGTTGGCTTCAGCCAGCAAAAAACGAAGCATTCACGCTTCAAAACAACCACGACAATCTCTTAAAATGCTCCTGCGGTTCTTAAAATACAAAGTTGGTCAACATTTCCTCGGTCAAACCGTCTGCCGTCTGGGCTGCCTTTGTTGCCTAGCAACAGCGTTATTGTAATCTAATCACACGAATAACGGGCATGTTGTGTTCATGAAAGAGGGTTCAGGGTCTGAATCCCATCAGACCGCCCGGCCGGACGCAGCGAGGAGTCAGAAAACAGTTGATTGACAGTTTGGACTAAAAAGGGAAGTTTGGTGTTTTTCAGCCTCGGCTGGTTTCAGTTCAGAACGAGAACGCATCACAGGAACCAAAATCGTTCCCTCGTCTTCAGTCCTGCAAAGGAAACGTCACCAGACGGGGCAGCCGGACCGGGTTTGTGCTCTGGGCACACCTGGAGTTTTGGCTGCTGACAACCCACGACTCAAGCAGATATCTGACGCAATCAGCGCCTGCAAATCAAAATGCTGCATTGTTTTCGTCCTGTAATAAAAGCGCCACACTTGTTGAGCTATTCCTCTTGGAAAAGTGTCGAACTTCCGTCGCTGTCTTGGAAAAAAATCCCCAAAAACATGATTGCAAAGCTCTAAACATATTTGCATAAACTGATCACATATTGAAAATCTACATGGTTTGTTTCTCACTAGACATTTTCTTTAAAAAAAAACTTATTAAAGTTACAGATTGACAGTTTTCGAATTAAAGAGTACCATCTACGTCCAGAAGTCTGAAGTGAAGCCTTGTGGGTTCGTCGAGTCCAGTAAGCTAACGGTGCCTCTGCCGAGACTCTTGCCAATCCGGTTCACGTCTGGCAAACACAACGTTCGCACGCTGTGCAGCTGAAACACACCACAGAGGCGAGCGCCTCGGGCCCTGAACGCATCGCAGCGGCCCAGCCGGCGGCGCCATGCTGGGCAGCAGCACCTCCACCCGCCGCCGATGACGCGATGAGGCTCGCTACCGGAGTCTCGAATCTTTATCAAAACCGTCTCCCTCTGCTCAGCTTTAACCTTGAAAGTAGGTACAGAAGCGCCGATGCAGCGATATCGATTATCGGTGAGCAGCGATATCGATTATCGGTGAGCAGCGATATCGATTATCGGTGAGCAGCGATATCGATTATCGGTGAGCAGCGATATCGATTATCGGTGAGCAGCGATATCGATTATCGGTGAGCAGCGATATCGATTATCGGTGAGCAGCCGCGCGTCAGGCGACCACGTGAGGCCACACTGAAGCGGCGTGTCGCTCCCTCACGTCCGATTAAGAAGACGAGAAAATCGTTGATGGCCGATGAAAACGAAGGAGATGAAACACGGCGACGCGTCAGGCTGCTGACGAGGAGACGTGAGGATGAAGAAGATGATGGAAACATCAAGTGTGTTTGAGAGGGAAGAAAACTTCCAATACGCTCACATTTAATGTTCTTGTCATATTAGTATGTTTTATTTGAATTTTATTATTATTATTTAATGATAAAATCTGCATTGTTTATCAATATTTTAATTTGATTTAAGTCTTATTAATGGTACAATTACGTTTATTTTATTATTAACCCATAGATGCACAAGTGGGTCAAAAATAATGTATTTATTATATTTATTATGTTATGTTATGTTTTGTATTGTGCACACAAGAATGATTAGATGTTTGAGTTATTTTTATTTTTGACTTTTTAACATTTGATAATATAAGAATAACAAAACAAAGAAAACTGATTGTGCAGAACAGCAATAGAAAAACATTAACATTCAGTGTGTGTGTGTGTGTGTGTGTGTGTGTGTGTGTGTGTGTGTGTGTGTGTGTGTGTCATTTGATCAGCCTTTAAATGTAACGATCCTTTTTGCCTTAAAACTGACCACTGACATATATTTTTTTAGAAATCAAATTCACTCAAGCAAATATTTAAAGGTTTGCTGTGATGTTTCTGCAGAAGAAGAAGAAGAAGAAGAAGAAGAGGAAGCAGCAGCGCTGCGTCCTGCCGCCATTCGCTGGCTTCATGCGGGAGCTTTCAGCAGCCAGTCGGGACAGTGAGGGACAATTAGAGTAACCAGTAATTTCTTCAACATGGGCTCTTGTGGGCGTGTGACTATTGTTTTACCGACTCGCCAAAATGCGAACCAGCCGTCTGACAAAAGTGCATGAAATTATGAAATGGACAAAAAAGTGGGTTTAGGTCAGCGGTTTAAAATAAGCACCAATAAGGCAGCGCCGAGTGCGAGGACGCTAATTTACAGAAAAGTCAACATTCTGCTCAACTACTGCCCAAAGCCTCCACGTTCCGACTCTAATGGCACATCCGGGCTTCTGTACCTCAAAGCCATAAGACACAGATGAAGTCCTGAGTTGTGTTTAAGTGTCGAAGAATCCGGAATTTCTCTAATTTTACGGTTAAGGAGCAAACGTACCTGCAGTCGCTTCAGGAGGGAAGAAAAATGCAGCAGGTCAGGGAAGACATTCGTTTTGCTGCCGGGCTCCCAGGGACAGGCCGGTGATTCCTCATCTCTTATCTGAGCAGTATCTGTGTAGGTCACCGAGGCGGGGTAATGTCTTCCTGGTACCTTGCTAATGACAGGCCTTCCACTCCTCCTCCTTAAAGGTCAGGACTAATTCCGTCCATCAGCCACCTTGACACTGTGCAGGCAGAACGAGGCCATAAAGCGCCGGAATATGAGGCTCCAAAACTTTATGGGGACGAGCTGTGGGGATTTCTGCAGCCAAAAAAACCACACGCCTAATTAAAGGAACGCGCCTGTGCAAAGGTCAGGAGCGACGCTTCCTCCGGATCAGCTCGGAGCCTCGCAGGTGGAAGCGAACCCAGGCAGCGTCGCTGCGTCTGCGTCGCTGCGTCGCTGCGTCTGCGTCGCTGCGTCGCTGCGTCGCTGCGTCGCTGCGTCTGCCGGCGTGATGGCGGACACGCAGACGGCACGCCGGTGACGCTGGAAGCAGCCGATCTTGATTGGATCAGAAACACATTGCTTCCACTTCCTGGCTGATCTCGCCGGCGTCCGTGACGCCGTGACCCGTGGCCGCTGAGGGCTAAAATGCTAACAGCTAGCAGCGCCGCTAACGGCTGCAGCTGCTTTCAGTGGCCCGTGTGTGTCGCGCCGCCACCTTATACAGCGCGAGTAAATGAAGGAAACAGTGATGGAACGTGGCCCAGTAGAACCAGACGCTAGCCAGCAGCCACGCCTCCAAACTTTCTGCTACTGTCTTTCCTGACAGCAGCTGCCGGGTTCGCGAATGATCCGGGTTCATGATTCGAATCTTCCCACTGGATCAGGAATCAGGAGTCCGAGGTCTCCATGAGCCCGGATCCATAGAGTCCTCTGGCTGGCTGATGCTAAGTACACAAGGCCGGTTAGCGACTCACCAGAAACACGGCGGACTCGGATGATCCGGTTCTACGATTCACACTATTTTTTAAATTTGTATTTAGTGCTTGTATACTTGTATAACTTTTGTATATTTTGCTTTTTTTGGGGGTCTATTTGGTCGTTGTTCTACATTCAAAATATTCAATTTTGGTTATAACTTAAATTTGATTTGTGCATTTTACATTTTTGTTGCGTTTAATTATCTATTATCATGTCTACGTCGATCCACAGTGACCATGTTGTTTTTGTAGGAGGGGCTGGGGGGGTTTGGGGGGCAGCAAGGCCGACTCAAGTGACCCGGATGACTTTAGTGAGTCCATGAGATGAACCCAGTTCACCATCACGATAACGACGGTCGGATCCAGGAGTGTCAATCAGTACCACCGGAAAACCTCCAGCCCTTCTCCATAATCTGAGCAGTCACAGGTAGAAGTATGTGGCCGGGCAGCGGGGGGCGGTTTGGTTTCAGCCCCGGGGGGCCACGCCAACCCCGTTATCAGGTAGGTGGGCGGGGCCATTAAAGGACGGGCGGCTGGACGGCCGCAGCAGAGCTCTGCATCCTCCTCCATCCGTCCCGCAGACGCCTGCTTGCCGTCTGCAGACAGGCGACACCGCATCCTCCCATCAATCACCCCGCCCCCAACCCCCCGCCCCCGCCCCCCACCGGGCCCCCCACCC
>CAAKHG010020703.1:3951-15884 GCA_901007715.1 Dactylopterus volitans
ATATATATATATATATATATATATATATATATATATATATATATATATATATATATATATATATATATATATATATATATATATATATATAATTATTATTATTTGGGCACAACTCATAATAATGACAACATTTCAGACAGATGTTCAGTTGGATGGAACGATGGTGAATGATGAAGTGCGGACATTTTTTTCCTCCACTTCATTTATCAAATCCAAATCATTATTTGCGACATTTGATTGACAGAAAATGGATCCAAACTGCAACGTGCCGGGTGGATGCATTGAAAAACAGCCGTGAGGTGTTAATTCCAGTTTGTAATTACAGCTAATTAACCTTCGAAGCACCAGACACATTTATGATGGTGTTCTTTTGTCCGCCCATATGTTTTTTGGTTTCTATGAAAATTCTTACAAAATTAAAAAAAAAAAAAAAGCTTTTGTGTATGATTTCTGGTCATTTGACAATGACTGAAGGTCTGGATAGAGGAGTAATTACCTGCAGTTTCAGAGTAAGAGGTGAATGCATGACACCTAGTTGAGGTTAGTGTAAACTGACCATTTTAGCAAGTAAAAGCAGTGTAACAACTGCTGTGGTTACACTTCCAAAAATGGATTAGTTTGGACAGTTTCACATTTTTGCATTTATCACGGAAACATCTCAAAGTGAATTTAAATTAATATTTCAATGGAGACCCGCGTTTGTGTCCCTCTCTGTTGAGAGCCCGAGCGAATGACACGAGAGCAGCTCTTTGAGAAAAAAACGCCACAAGCTTTTCATTCAAGGCTTTTAGCGATATCAGGAAAAGCAGTAATGTCAGATGAAGCCAATAGCCTGTGATCTGAGTAACCAGCAGAAGATTTCAAATTAAGCCCCGCAAATCTGCTTAAGTAGCGTTAATATGATACGTCCGTGCACGGGACCCGATCCCGAGGGAGCACTGCAATGGGATGGAAAGATATAAGATGTGGGGAGCTGCAGTCAGCTGATTTATATGGCCAATTAACATCTCAATTACTAAGCCTGACAGCACAGTGGTAATAAACAGAGCCGGCCTCCAATGAATGAGTGCGAGCCTGCAGCCTTAGAGATGAGTTTGCTGTGAGCGGTTGTGCAAAGGTTCTCCTCTGTGCTCCCCGCAGGATCTGAAGAGCAAACGTAACCCCCGCATGGTGCCCTACGCTCTGCTGGACGAGCGCACCAAGAAGTCGAACCGGGACAGCCTGCGGGAGGCCATCCGCACTCTGATTGGCTATGGCTACAACATTGAGCCGTCTGACCAGGAAGGCGGTGCGTTTATGCTGCTCGGCCTTTCGAACGATGCACGCTGAAAGACTCATTCGTGAGATGATGTGTTGTGTTGTCGATTTCTTTACTTTCCACAGCCTGACACTCTTTTGCAAACCTTCTGCAGCCTTTAAGCCGTTTCATACCAGCTCGACACATGCTGTCTATTCACACTGACTCTGGCTATCGCTTCCATCCAGTAGGACAAGTTGCTGAGCGGCTCAGTATCGATAAAATCCGCTTCTTCAGAGTGGAGAGGACGTATGCGGTGAAGACGGGCAAATGGTACTTTGAGTTCGAGGCTGTGACAGGGGGAGACATGCGAGTGGGCTGGGCCAGACCTGGATGCAAGCCAGATGTGGAGCTTGGCACAGATGAGCTGGCTTTTGTCTTTGATGGATATAGGGTGAGCTGTCAACCCTCCATGATTTGTTCATACCCCCAGAATTTCAGATTCTATCAATAATCATTAGGTTAAAATTTTAGTAATCGTTATTAACTTCATGCAGTTGGACTAATTTGTCTAATTCTGCTGGCGCTTAATCAAAACATCCTGACATTTCTCTTAAATTACCCAGAAATTAGCATTTTATTTCCATAAAATGAGACTGAAATATGTATCGAGACTGACATTTTTACCTCTGCGTGCTGGTCACGTACACAGGGCCACTGTCTGAACATGGGCAGCCGCCTGTTTGGGCGGTGTTGGCATAGCGGCGACGTGGTGGGCTGCATGATCAACATGGAGGACAAGTCCATGATCTTCACCCTCAATGGGGAGATACTCATCACCACTAAGGGCTCCGAGCTCTGCTTCACCGACTTCGAAACTGAGGATGGTGAGAAAGTCTGAATGCGGATGGTGACAACTGTAGGAGCGAGAGGTTGCCGAGTTTGAGACTGATAAGGTGACGGAAGAGAGAGCTGCGGTCACATGTGGTCCACATCTCCCTCACATCTTTTAATAAAGGCCTCACACACAGAGCACAGAATGACCATGCTGGGGAGAGGAGTGAAAAATAAGTGGGAAGGATATCATCCTTATTTAATGTGACGCTTGTAAATTGCCTTTTTGCGAAAGCTGGATTGATTTCCCCCTCCCCTCCTGCTGTGCTGTTTAAGGCTTTATCCTCTCTTCCCCCTTCCCCTTCCCTCTCCCTCCCCTACGTTTTTTCTGGATGTCCTTCAGGATTCATTCCGGTGTGCAGTCTTGGCCTGGCTCAGGTGGGGCGGATGAACCTGGGGAAAGATGCAAGCACCTTCAAGTACTACACCATGTGTGGCCTTCAGGAGGGATTTGAACCCTTCGCTGTCAACATGAACCGAGAGCTCACCATGTGGTTCAGCAAGCGCCTGCCTACCTTCGTCAACGTGCCAAAGAACCACAATCACATCACAGTAAGAGCAACCACAGCGACGTGCGTATTGTTAGTGATAATAATCCCTGGGTGAATGTAAAGGCTTTCTTGGTTCCTTGTCAGGTGACCAGAATCGACGGCACCATCGACAGCCCCCCCTGTCTGAAAGTCACCCACAAGACGTTCGGCACCCAGAACAGCAACGCGGACATGGTGTTCTGCCGTCTCAGCATGCCCGTAGAGTTCCACTCCGTCTTCAAGTCCAGTCCTGCTGTGGACATGAATGGGGTGCACGAAGAGGAGTCCCTTAAAGTCAAACACAGGTGCTCATCCTTGCAATCTGGCTCTTTAAAGGGACATTCTCACTGAAAATGAATGTGCGCACCGTTGAGGACTAACAAATGAAACTCCTCTGGTATATTAGATTTAGAATTTGCAGCCAAAAATGAACATCCAGACTTGATTATTGCCTGTTGAATGTGTTGATAGATATCCGCTGAGATCTGTGAGGCATAGCGATGAAAGTAGACGAGTGGACTACAGCAGCATCACCACGGTAGTGGATAATCTTTTATTTCATTTCTTGATATAACACCCTTAAAGTGCAGCATCACCGGTGTTGGTTGTCTCTTGTATGTGTCATTGCAGTACTACCACTCAGTGCGGGTCTTTGCTGGTCAGGACCCTGCTGTTGTGTGGGTTGGCTGGGTTACGCCGGACTACCATTACTTTAGCAACAACTTCAACCTCAGCAAGAACAGAACAGTGACGGTAACCCTGGGTGACGAGCGAGGACGGGTCCACGAGAGGTGAGGCTGTTTACTGGGAAGCCAGCTTCCTTCCTTCCTTTATTTTAATTTTTTTTTTAAACACTATCCTGAAGGATGACTAATTCCTGCATTCTGCTAGCGTGAGGAGGAGTAACTGCTACATGGTGTGGGGTGGCGACGTGACAAACGCCACTCATGGCACAACTCGCAGCAATGTGGACCTGGAGATTGGCTGTCAGATAGACCTCACCACCGGCCTGGTGACGTTCACCGTCAATGGCAAAGAGATTTCTACATTCTACCAGGTAATGAAATAGATTTATGAGGGTTTTTTTTTTTTTTATATTTCAATTTTTATTTGAAGCAAAAATGTCAAGCAATAAGTCCCTTTTACGAAGTGTTCATAAAAAACGAAAAGTTCATATGTACCTGATTTAAGTTTTTACATGGTGTATGCACATTTGATTAGAAATGCTGCAGTAATTTATATATAAATAAATGAATGAAAATAGAAAATAGTTTATAATCAAAAATAATATTGATTTTATAAAATTAAGAATTATGGGAAAAAAATATAAAAGGGGAGGGCACATATGTACAAAAATACATTTTCAAACTTGAATTATGCTTATTTAGATTTGGGATTTTTTTTTAATGCTGACTGAATGGGGACCCAAAACAGGAGAGCGTGAATCTTTTTTCATGTAAATTTACTTTCAGCTTAAATTTACTCCAAGGGTTTTTTGAAAATGAGGGTCTGCAGATTATGTAGAGTTCACTTTAAGGTTGATTATAATTTTGCCAAGTCACAGTTCATATGTCGCCTGCATCCATCCATCCATCCACCAGTCAGCCCTAAGAGTAAGTTGTTTCCTCTTTGCATATTCTCAGAGCCGAGCAGCGACGTCTGCTCATTGTTGAAGCTCACACTTAAAAACTTGCCTGCTCAGATGTGCTGAGAATTTAATCTTTAAGAACCTTTTTCACTGGGTCTAATCTCCTTATGTTGTCCCTCACTTGAATTCCGCACGGCTTCGGCTGAGTCATCGCCACCAGCCAACACTTTTGACTTATCGTGCGCACGCCCTCAACCGCAGACGCGCCGGAGTTTCATGACGCATCATTAAGCTGCTTTTCCACAGGTCATGCTTTTTACGCTGGCTTCCTGTTTGAGCTGGTTGCTAAGTTGCTGCTCTTTCCTCTCTGGCCAGGTGGAACCAAACACCAAGCTTTTCCCTGCTGTGTTTGTGCGACCCACCAGCCCCAACCTCTTCCAGTTCGAGCTGGCGAAAATAAAGGTGGAGTACCCAAACTGTTATGGACGGGTTTCTTTGCAATAGCGGCAGTGAATGCATATGAGTGGTGGCGGCTCAGGTTCAAGCTCCTTTTCCTCCATACCAGATTGAGAACACTGTTCTGCACTTTACAGAGATAAAGCCTTGCCTCACACACACACACACGCACGCACGGACGATAATGCACAGCTACACACCTTCCCACTAGGTCTACTATAGACTAATACAGTAGCAAGCTAATGTCTGCAGTGCAGCAAAAAATACTGCAGGCTTCATAACAAGATAGGCTCTCGTGTCATTTGCTGTGTGACTGAGCAAGAAAAGTGATAAATAAACTCTTGGGAATCCCTCATTGAGACACTGTAACTGTTGTACAAATAGCTCAAACTTTCCTCCACCTCCGGAGTGGGGAGCAGTTTGTTCGACAGAGCGTGTGTGAAAAAAGGAAAAGTGATGTTTGCGAAGACACTCATCCATTCCTTTGGTTTAACTGCAGAACGCCATGCCTCTGTCGTCAGCCGTCTTTAAGAGTGAACACAAGAACCCCGTGCCGCAGTGTCCCCCCCGTCTAGATGTCCAGACCATCAACGCAGTGCTGTGGAGCCGCATGCCCAACACCTTCCTCAAGGTGGAAACGGGGAGGGTCAGCGAGAGGCACGGCTGGATGGTCCAGTGTGTTGAGCCCCTCCAGATGTTGGCTGTTCACATACCTGAGGAGAACAGGTGCAGCACATGTGCTTATGCGCCGCGTCCAGTCATTTCCAGCGAAAATTGATAGTTGACTGCAGTAACTGAATCTTTCAATTAGTGGTTTACTTGCGCGTCATACAAAGATGTCAAAATGTAGCTGTTCTTTTTCACACATTTTTGTAAATTTAATATTTTGGATTTAGGACTGGACTGCCAGTTTGAAGACAACCAATGACTATTGAAATATGTGATTAAAATTTAACAAAATAATAATAATGTGTGAATAAAATATTTTTCCAAAAGAAAACACATAAAAAAATAAACAAAACACATTAAAGCTAATTAAATTAGATAATCAAGACTGTTCTCCAAACATTTGAAAAAAAAAAGACTGTGGAAACAACTCATTGATTATTTACAGTTTTTCAAATAAGTAATTCAAGTAATTCAAAATGCCTTATTTGTGGGCATTATTTAATTTTCATGTGTGGTTAAAAAATAACAATAACCGTCTGGCCTCTGAAGGTGTGTGGACATCATGGAGCTGTCTGAGCAGGAGGAGCTGAGGAAGTTCCACTACCACACCTTGATGCTCTACTGTGCACTTTGCGCTCTGGGAAACACGCGGGTGGCCCACGCCCTCTGCAGCCACCTCGATCAGTCACAGCTCTTATACACCATCGACAACCAGTACCTGTCTGGCATGCTACGCGAGGGCTTCTACAACGTCCTGATCAGCATCCACCTGGAGACGGCTAAGGAGGCGCGACTCATGATGAAGGACGAATTCATCATCCCGGTCACAGCCGAGACGCGCTCCATCCGACTCTTTTCTGACGCCTCCAAAAAGCACCTCCCGCCAGGGGTGGGGCTCAGTACCTCGCTCAAACCCCGCCTCAACTTTGCTCCGCCCTGCTTTATCGCCACCAAACGGGAGCATCTGTACAGTCCCCAAATGCCGCTGGACACATTGAAGGAGAAAGCGATTTCCATGCTGACTGAGGCCGTTCAAGGTGGCGGGCACCACATCCGTGATCCCGTCGGAGGAGGGGTGGAGTACCAGTTTGTGCCGATCTTGAAGCTCATCAGCACCTTGCTGACTATGGGTGTGCTGGGTAGCGAGGATGTTCATAAGGTCTTACTGCTCATTGACCCGAATGTGTTCAGAGAGACTCGTGAGGAAGGAGCCACAGGTCCAACAGACAAAGAAGGACTAACGGGGGCGGAGGATAAGGCGGTGGAGGCAGGAGAGGAGGAGGCAGCCAAAGAGGCTAAACAGCCGATGAAAGGCCTGCTGGAGAAGAGGCTGCCTGAGCCAGTCAAGCGACAGGTAATAAAGGCACACACACGAGCAGATCGCGAATCATATTTAAACCTTAAGGTAAATTGCCAAAACCTGACAAATCAATAAACATCATCTACGAGAGCCAATTCACCGCTGAGGGCTGACGACTAATCGACTCATTCAGGAGTCAGTCGAACATGAAATGGCTCCGTCTCGTGTTGAACAAATGATCTCTTGGGCAAAAATGTGTCTTTAATAAGCGAGACCAGACGGCTTGTTTTCCGTCCCTATCAGACGTCTAACAGCTGCGTCTACGCGCGCGTCCCATGATGCAATTGTATTTGTCCGCTCGTCTGCCCCACAGATGTGCGGGCTGCTTCACTATTTCTGCGACTGTGAGCTGAAGCACCGTATCGAGGCCATCGCGTCCTTCTCCGACAACTTCGTCTCCAAGCTGCAGTACAACCAGAAGTTCCGCTACAACGAGCTGATGCTGGCCCTCAACATGTCTGCCGCCATTACCGCCAAGAAGACCAAAGAGTTCCGCTCACCACCTCAAGAGCAGGTGCGACAAAGCCAGTATCGCTGCTCTGCTGCGACCTCAGAAAGACGTGAATGTTGCTAGAAACACATGTGACCGATACACACAAATCTGCAGCACGGTGTTTTTCACGTGAGCAGCCATTTGTTGTGCTAACCCCCCAAAAAGCATGTATGCTTGTATCTTTGTTCCTTAAAGCTAGGTCAAATTTGTTAATAAACACTATAAAAATAAGCACTACATATGGTACATTAGCTACATTTGTACTGTTATACATTCATAAAACCAAAGAAATAATCAGCAAATCTGTAAGTTCTCTTATTAAACACAACATAAAACATGCAGTTGAGCTGGGCTGGTGATGAAGGACGTAGTTTGGCAGAGTAATAAAATGCATGATGTTGAGCGTATGCATTTCACCAATAAAATATAAGCTTAGTTTAGCTTTAACAGAGCACACAGGGATGATTACAGCAAATTACAAAGGACCTAATTTGTTCGATTTGCAAACTTACTTTTTTGCATCGTATGTTTGATACTCATTTGAGCATCAGAAAAACAAAACAGCTGACTCACAGCCCTTATTTCAATTTTATTCAACATTAGTTGATATCGTGTTTATCACACGTGACAGAAGACGTGGGAGGCAGGTTGCGACAGATTATGCCGGGCTAAATCGCCAGCCTATGTCAAGCTGTCACTCTTGCTTGAATGACTTATGTGACATGACAATCGCCCATAACCGTTGCATGTGTAAATAGATAAAGTAAAAGAGATTAGAAAAATAAATAGACTTTGACCTGAAAAAAATCTTCACTTTTCACCCACTTGCTGTGCGTTTGTGACGCCTCTCCGGCGAATTTGCACCTCCGTTCATATGATCAAGGGGACTCACACATCCACCATGTGGCCTCAGTGATGCTCATGTGATGCAATTGGTGCAAATTATCCTCAGAGGCTGAATGCCCGCAGCTCTGCATCACTTAGAAATCCATCATAGAAAGGATACATTAATTTTTTACTGTCCACAAAAAAAGCCTACAGGCTGCAAATTATGCATTTAACTCGATGATTCATGAAGGACGTTTTACATAAGTTATGTAATTTTCCACATACATGACTAATGTCATTCCCGACGCTCAGATTCCCTTTTGGATTTTGCAGCAATGAATTCTTTGATTTCGGCCTCATGATGGCCCAGAATGAATGGAAGCTGTTATTCCTCGCTGGAAACATGCTCTAAAACCCTCTTTTTGTGTGACTGTGTGTGTGTGTGTGTGTGTGTGTGTGTGTGTGTGTGTGTGTGTGTGTGTGTGTGTGGGCACACATGCGCGTGCGTTCAACAGCGCTTCAAGGCGAATTCATTCTTCGTGTGTGCGATGTTATTGCTGCTGCGAGTGCGAGCTGAAGTGCATGCGCAGACACACTCGATTCCTCATGGGGTCTCAGCTGGATGCAGAGTTCAGCACTCCACAGCTACTTTAATGACTCATCGTGGTGTCTTTCACTTTGCGAGTGCTGAGGGAGAATTAGCCACTTATGCTGTGTTTTCTACAATCGGATCGCATCATGTCGCATCTGAAGTGGGGTCGTGTGAGACACTGATGGACAGTTGGTGTACATGCTGCAGCACAGATGCTGCTCTCCATGTGGAGAAGCCTGGTATAAGTATCTCCATCTCAAACCAGGATGAATTGCTGCGGATGAGGACTCGGGGGGGAAAACATATGTTAGCCAACTTTCTTCATCGTGCCTTCAGACAACCCTAGTAAATCTCACCAAAACAGCTGATCTGTGGCAGAATACCCTGCCCCACCTGACATGTCGGCATTCAACTGAAAAAATTGTTCCAAATAAAAGTGCCGTCTGACAGCAGGATAACGTCAGAACCAAGACAGGAATGGACCCCACAGTGCAGACTCAGAGACAACTTATCAGACATCTGGTGGATTTACAAGTAATCAGTCACACGGGCAAAGTTATACAAATCAGCAAATTACAAATGGGTAGCTCAAACTTTAGCAATGGTCACGAGAAAGACAAGCAATAAGGCTGGAACCCTCACACAGGACTGCACAGGCAGGAGGGGAAGGACAGCTTAAAAGAGAATTTGGCCGATTTTCAACCAGATGTGTCTAAATCCAGTGTGGGTCGCACATGCAAGTGAACAAAGTCCATGATTCCCAAAGCCCCCCCAGTCATCCGCCAGGTGACGCAGAGCGCATCATCTGGCAGATTCATGCCAGCTCACGACAACTACGGACTCGTTTTTTTGTGTGCCACCGTGTGCGAAAGTGGGATCGAGAGATCACTGGCTGCACGCCGACCAGTGTATGTTCATCTAACGCCAACACTGACTGGAGTCTTTAAAGCATTCAGAGAACCAGCTGCCGGTTCCACACTGCCCAGACAGCAGCTTTAGTAACTCTAATGGGCGCGTCAAAGTCTACAATCTACATCCAAAAACATCACCTGCAAGCACAGATTGGACACCAAACTATGTCGAACTTTGTATGAACTGGCCCCATAAAAATGTCTTGTGTGATTTCACACCGCCGCGCTGCCATGTTGATGACAAACAGCGTACTTCCTGCTGACTTCATTCAGGCGGCCGATATTGCTCCACTTTTCTCCCGAGATCCTGAAATAACGTTATGTCTCATTATGACTTCACAGAGCAGCTCTGCTCACCGCTGCTCCGCTTGACATGTCTTCTTCCTCCTCCAGACAGTCAGTCCGGAACTGCGGCTCATATGAAGAATCCCGAACATTTGATTCCAGCGCAACCATATTATAGAAGTTTTACCTCCTTACACTTTGGACAGTTTAAAAAGTTGACGTGGCTTCAGGGGATTTTAGGATTTTTAGAATCAAACAGCAAAGCCCATTTTCTCTGTTTTCTTGATCATGTAGCACCAGTTTTAAAGATGTGTGGCATTGTGTGTTATATCTGAACTAGGTGAATTGCAGAATAATCGAGGAGATGCAGGTGTAACACATGAGGGCAGGGACAAGATATCACACAAAAGACAGGAAGTTGAAACAGGAGCAGGACAAGATAAGATGTGAGTAAAAATACCACAGGAAACAAGAATTCCGGAATGATAGTAAATTCTTGTGCGCCTTTTCTAAAAATCCGAGTCCTCAGCAATTCATTCTGGTTTCCAGTGAAGATACTCACACTGGGCTTCTCCATATGAAAGATTAAAATGAAAGAAACAAAAAGCAAAAACAGACTATCACTTTGTGAAAGAAAATGCGAGGCTTTTTTGATTGAGGTATCCATAAATGTGTTTCCATTTCAGATCAATATGCTGCTGACCTTCAGCATGGGCGAGGACTGCCCTTGTCCCACAGACATCCAGGGGGAACTCTATGATTTTCACAACCAGCTGCAGCTCCACTGTGGTGAGATGAGAACGTGTTTCTAATCTAAACAATATGATGTGATAATCTCAGCTGATTTTAGAATTTAGTGTGGAAAAGAGGCCTAAATTCATGGAATGTGTGAAAAATACAGGAAAATTGATTGGTTTTGGCTTTGCAAACACAAAATCTCCCAAAAAAAACAAATCAAATTTACACACAGCCATTGTACATTTTTGCTGCTGCTGCCCCTGCTTCAGCTGTCACCATCGGCTGAAATATACAACGCTTATTCCGCGAATTGCTCTGTTTTTTCCCGCTCCGGATCGGTCTTTGTTTCTTGGCAGAGGAGTAATAGTTCAGTGCCTCTGCAATTTCTCTGACATCTTGTTGTTTTGATAGATAATACCGATCTAATGGCGGCCTCGGCCCCGCCGCGTGGCGCGCCCAACTGTCATGCACAGAGAGCAGTAAAATGTGACTCGAAATTGCCTAGAAATTGAAGAAACTGTACCCGCCACTGTACACGCCGCATGCACGACATGTTTATATAACCCCGCAGGAGGCCGAGCTCGACAGAGATATTGCCATCATACGCTTCCCGCTCCACACGTGTCTGTCTGTGCTGTGCAGGAATCCCGATGGAGGAAGACGAAGATGAGCAAGACACATCTATTAAAGGTCGCCTCCTAACCCTGGTGAACAAAATCAAAGGGCAGGCGCATAAAACGGAGGAGCCAACTGAGAAGGAGCAAGCTGCACCATGTGAGGGAAATCTTCATTTTTGCAGTGTTACATGTTGCGTTTTTTATTTTTTCGCCTCTTGGTTTGTTAGCAGGAACATGCAAAAACTAACGGACTGAATTTCATCAGACTCGGCGAAGAGGCTGAGCATTAGAACCCATGAAACCTCGATGAACCTTTTTTTTTTTTTTTGCGTTTGCCTTTTCAAACTACCCTAATATTCATGATGCATTGGAACTACTGTATCATCATACATGTGAAGTATTTGCCTTTCATTTATTGCTTAAGAAAACAGTGGCCCAACCTTGCAACAACACCAGCATGTGTGAACTACTCAGTAAGCTTTTATTTCCTCCAAAAAGTGTCCTTGACGTCTTCGCTGGGCTTTTATAACATTTTTTACTTCCCCTTGAAAGCACAAGCATACACTGTCCATTTACTCTCTACTACACTCTGCTTGTTTATGGCCTCTGTCACCTTTTGCTCTCTCGCTCTCTATGTGTGTGTGGCTCAGAGGGACTCTGTGTGTGTGTGTGTGTGTGTGTGTGTGTGTGTGTGTGTGTGTGGGTGTGTGTGTGTGTGTGTGCGTGCTGGTGTTA
>CAAKHG010020703.1:15904-28855 GCA_901007715.1 Dactylopterus volitans
GTTGTTGTTGTTTGGGGTGTTGTGGGGGGGGGGGGGGGGGGGGGGGGGGGGGGGGGGGGGGTTGAAAGCAGGGGCACCTGTACTGCCGCTCGCTCAGTCTTGCCTTTAGTTGTCAGCCAGTGTCATGCGGACTGAGTCACTGGGTGGCGGTGATTTCTTTTTCAATTTGTTTTCAATTTCATTATGGTAATATGGGGCTGGCGGGGGGAGCACGGGGGCTCCCGGAGTGAGGAAGAGCATCTTCTAGGAGATGAGAGAGGAAACATCTGTGATAAAAACCAAATCCTTCACCTCATTAAAGCAATAGACACAAACTGCGGATGCGTGCACAGGCACAGCTACGTAAGTGTGAGGGACAAAATGCCTTTCGGTAACTAGGGTGGCACGACAGTGTAAATGCAAAACAGGTTGTAGCTAATTTTCTATCTCAAGCACTTTGTTGACCACCAACATAAATGATTGCTTCTTGAACAGATTCTGCCTTGCTGGTTATTGCTGGTCAGAACACAGAGTGCCCTCTGAAATTGCTTGAATTTTCTGTCACCATTCATGGCCGCTCTTACTTTTCCTCAAAATTTCACTATTGTGGCAATAAACCACAGTATTTGTCTCCTCCTTTTATTGGCATGACAAGGACCGACCAATATTTTATCGCATCTGAAACCGCGTCCCGGAATTCCTCAGAAACCTTGCCACCGTCATATCATCCGTGTCTATTCTCGAAAGTAATCCTGGCAGGAAGAAGTGGCCAAATTGCGCATGGTTGAACTTTGAGGAGGGGGCGGGGGGGATATGTGCTGCCGACTGCAGACTGAAAGGCAATCTCCACAGTGGGAATTTGGTTTGACCCTGAGCTAAGAAGACCACCGCGCCAATTTCGAGCGAGGCGAAAGGCGGGATGAAAATGGCGGAGGGTGTATTCATCTTTGAAATCTTCTTCTGGTGGCGATCTCGGCAGTGTTTTCTTGTGCGGGCTGACTGATGGGAGGACTGGTGTGTGGTGGCGGCTGCTGTTCAGAGGCATCACTTTGACTTCTGCGGCAGCTGGAGGCAGCCGAAAGTGAAGCGAAGGGAGCGAGAATTAAACGTAGGCAGGCAAATTCTCTCATCTGCTGAGTGTTTTATCTTTGAATAATTCTATGATAATGTATGTTGGTAGTTGGCGTTTAGTCTTTCATTTGCAGGCCAAACTCTTCTGTCTGTTCTTCCAGCAGGGATGCTTTCATTTTCCTCTTAGTGGGTTTTATGTAGCGGAGTAAGTCACAGTGGGTGGCAATATCCTCAATAAGAGCCTTTAAAGATGAGATGTTAAACAAGAGACTGCTGATACTATATATATATATATATGTGTGTGTGTGTGTGTGTGTGTGTGTGTGTGTGTGTGTGTGTGTATAAATAAAGTAAAATATTTGGTTGAAGTTTAACTCCGACTGCTTTCAAAAGCATTTATACATATATTTTTTACAGACCTGTTGCAGCACCACTAACGTGAAAAATAAGATATCAAATAACAAATAACAGTTGTTGCTGTTGTCTCCTTTTCTAATTGTAATAAAAACTCTGTTTTGCTAACTCTTCAGTGATTAATTTATTCAGTTGTTAATTTGCCAAACCGGCACTCAGCAAATTCGCTTCATTTCTTTGGAGGACATATATAAAAGGAATTCCATGAAGGAATAAGTCTTGAGTTATGAGAAAAGAAACAGGTAATTAGAAAAAAGAATCCCACTTTGAGAATCACTGCTAACTCATGCCAACATCATGGCTAAAAATATGATTAATATGGCTAAAATTTTAGTATATCTAATTACTTTACTCATAAATTGATTCCTTAATTATGTTAATGCAGTTTTTGATGGTTTTATATTGCCCAGGTTTTGATGAAGTCTTTGTAGAACTGCGTTGATGGTGTGTGTGTGGCAACTTGGCTTGAGTGAAAAAAAGACTCATTGATAGCATACATTGCCTCTCCCCAACATACAAAAGTTGTTTTCATGTTTCTATTATTTCAAAGAGGCAAAGCTGCAAAGGGGTTGCAGAAGTTGTTTGTCTCCTGCGATGAATAGAAGCACGTAATGCTCAGACATGAAGAAATGTGCGAGAGGGAAAGAGCATAGGGTTGTTTGTCTCCTAGGTCAGAGACACAGCTGGCTTCCATCAGCGCTACTCGACAGGTCAGATTTGTTTGTCGGGGTGCGGCGAGGGGAAAGTGGAAGATTGTATTCAAGAGTGAGACAGACAGAGTCGGAGTCAGATGGTGCCAAACATGTTGGCCGTGAAGAAGAAATGCCCCTTCTCGTTTGGGAGCACACACGCATACACACACGCACACGCGCCGTACGCTGCCCTTTCTCTGACACCTAGACACACCTCTGAGATCAGTTACTGCTGACTGTTACATTCTTCTGGCTCTCCAACCATCACATCACGCACACACGCATAAGCACGCACACACACACACACACAAGCGCGCACACGGTTGCGGTGATTGACAGCCTGTTGTAAACAGATCCAATCAGCCAAGCTGACACAGAGGTCTTAAAAACACAATCACCTAAGTGTGATTGGTGCAGGGGAGTCAGTCAGTCATCATTTATGGCTCCGAATTGTTTAATTGATGTCTGGCTCTTTATGTGACACACACCCTTTCTCTTGTACATACACATCGCCTGCATGGTGTTTAAAAAAAGCCTTATGCTTTTTTTTTTTTTTACGATTGCATAAACACTAAAGCATCAAAAAGTACTACACTATTATCCAAACTTTACATTGAAGGAGCAAGACAAAGGCCCAGATTTGCACCACCTTAAAGACGATTTCAGGCTCACACTTTTTTTTTCCAACGTTACACGCGGTGATTTGCAGAACACCGAACACACTTTCCAGCTCCAAATAACTGACTGTCAAATTACCACACCCATGAGCCAATTGGATAACGCAGCCATCAGGTGTGCAAACACATGATTGCTTAGTCGTTGACACACCTATCAGGTTTAGGCTCTTTAAAAATGCAGGAAGTGAGCTCACCTGTCTTCAGCCAAAATGGAAATTCCCTGGCCAGATCCAGCCAGGCAAAGCAATAATGTCTAGTATTTCAGTTTTTCAGATTTGTTGTTTTACTGTAATTTTACTGTTTGTTGATATTTGCTGAGCTTACAGTATTATGTTTTTTTTCTTTTTTCCCCCCAATTGGTAAAACACAATTTTGCAAACTAGGCTGGTTTTATCATAATACTTAATGCAATTCACAAAACCACACACCCAAACTGCAAAATACCTCATATATCCTGCAAAACGAAGCACTGCAACCGAAAATACACATAGCATTATCATGATCAAACTTCTGCACCAAATGGCGCACACCTCATTCATATTACCAGATTTTTGTCTAACCAACTACACACTGTTGGGCATCATGACAAGCACTCTCATCTTTAGTGTGCTTCGCCATAATACTAAAATAGTTCAAATTGTAGAAAATTCTTCAGATTGTTCACATGCACAGAAATATTTGCAGATGCACTATTGCTGTTGTAACATTTATTTATTCATTTATTTTTTTCACCAAACAAGTCAGTGCAACATATGCAAAGCAGATATATTTATATGGAGTGAACAAAAATATGCTCACAAACAATAAACTGAAAAAGAAAATTGCAGGATAAATGTGCAGAATATATATATATGAAGAGGAGGCAGGGAAAATAATTAGGCAGCATCTTGCCGCACAGCTGGGTCTGGCCACAGCGCCTCATCCACATCACAGGCAATATCTTCCCTTGCCAGACATCGAGGGAAGACGCGCCTTGAGTGCCTTATCCATCCCTGAATCGCATCCACATCAATCTCATCACATGCCTCTTCATAGCCTGAACAGGATGCATGCACACAAAGGGCTGCCGGTCGTATACCTTCCACCACCATGCAGAAAAAAAACTCTTCTATGGGTCTCAGAAATGGTGAGTATGGTGGGAGGTTTTGCACGAGAAATGGTGGGTGGTCAGCAAACCAGTTTTGGACTGGGGCTGCATCATGAAAGATCACGTTGTCCCCAGCTAAAACATACCGGTTTCTTTGATTGTCTGCATCATTCGTGCCCTCTGGAGGTGTGAGAATGTTGTGGAGTCTGTCCAGAAATGTGAGAATGTGCTCCTTCTGGTCTTTGCTAGGTTGAACTCAGCCTCATCTATAAAGATGAACCCATGAGGGATTTCATGAGCATCCAATATCCAGTTCTCCCTGAAAACAAAGAACTAAAATCAGTCTATATGGTGTAATGCAGTTCACTGGGAAACAATGTTGTGTGTAGTGTACTGCAGTCAAACCTTATGAAGTTGTTACCTCTCGCTCTTCCTCCCTCTTCCTCTCTCTGCCACCTCTTCCATTGTTGTTGTAAATAAAAAAAGGTGCTCACCTGTGGTCTTCTCGTCGTGCTTACGTCCCGATTGACGTGGTAACAATTAACCATTGAGGTGTTTGGCCCGGTGGCACATATATTGGCCAACTAGCTCATGTTGTGTCATTTTGGATGAGTGTTTTGAAATGGCAAACATGCGACTTCATGTCAGATTGTTGTGTCGTGTGCATGGAACCGTGTTCAGTGCATTTAAAAAGTGCCATTTTGAATTACAAATTGTGTGTAAAGCACAAAATCTGTTTAGACTTTTGGAGACTTGAATTTTGCTCTGTGTGTCAGTTTGATTACTTGTGCTACGCATGTCATTTTAATGTGCTAGCATTTGGGGGGGAAAAATGTATGCATATTACTGCCATAGCATGAAAACTGGGACATGTTCTGTTGTGATTCTCAATGTTGACATATTTACTGATTTGGTTATATTTTCATTAGTGTACAGCGTTGGTCTTGTGTAGTGTTTGGTGAAGTCATTGTATGTTTGCACTTTCTCTGTGTACTTCACTTACAGTACTCTAATCACAGAGAAGTAGAATTTCTAAAGGTTAAGCACACCAGTGTGTAGGTAGCTCAAACAGAATTAAGTCTTGCGAAAGGTGTGTTTCATATGGAAATCAAATGTGTTTTTTATAAATTAGTGTATAGTTTTTACAAGTGTTTCACTTTACAAAGAATCCGAGGTGGTCTGCTGATTGTGTGTGGTGTTTTCAATAACAGCGCCTTGTTTTAGCAAATCGTGCTTAAGCAATGGAAAAAAAAAGACTAATAGCAACCCACATCCAGCAAATGTATCCAAATAACTGCAGTAACAGAGTGTTGTGCTGTACACAACTATTAGTCCCTCGTCCACTTCCCCTGCTTTATCCTTTACAAAAAAAATGGCTTCCTTTCCCCTTCCGCTCCACTGAAAATGAATGAGCACTCAATAGCACATTTTCTTCTCCACAGAACGGAAGATAATAACTCCGACACTGTTGAAACACAGCTGATTTCCTCGCCTTTAAACAAGCAGAGCCTTGTCGAGGTGGCTGGTCCTCGTGTGCAGTTCAGCCGAAGCCACGTGGAGGCTGCTGCTGTTTGTTCTTTTTTTTTTTGAATCACTCAAGGATGAGTTGTTTCATTTGAGTCAAGTGGAGGCATTTTTAAGAGCTTGGTGTGTGTGTGTGTGTATTTTAATGTGTGTGTGCTGTGTGTTTAAGAGCGGATTGCCTTAAAAATTCACCATATTTCATGTCTAATCAGTGGTGAACGTAGTCATTGGCAGCAATGACTTCCCCAGTTTGTACCATGTTGGGTGAAAAAGATGAGTTCTCCTGCTCCAGTTCCTGCTCCTGTTCAGGCAGTTCATGTACCCAGGATGCAATGCAATCCCCCAAACCCTACCCAGCTCGCGGAGGTGGGCGGCAGTGTGTCCATCTGAGCAGCAGCACACACGCCGTCTGGCTGCTCAGAGGCAAACACAAGAAATGAAAGCTGAAATAATCTGTTGTTGTTCTGTAACATCAGTGATGTCACAGACGCTGCAACCATTTCACATTAATATAACAGAAACACTGTACTTCCAAACTTTCCTTTCAGCCAATCTGAAGGAGCTGATTTCCCAGACCATGGTCAGCTGGGCTCAGGAGTGTCACATCCAAGACCCAGAGCTGGTCCGCAAGATGTTCAGCCTGCTGAGGAGGCAGTACGACAGCATTGGAGAGCTGCTGCGAGCCATGAGAAAGACTTACACCATCAGCGCTGTCTCGGTCCAGGACACCATCAGCCTCTTAGCATCTCTCGGTCAGATCAGATCCCTGCTCTCTGTTCGAATGGGGAAAGAGGAAGAGAAGCTCATGATTGATGGACTTGGGTAGGTTTCCTTTGGGCTTGTTTCCTTATTTTCTTGCTTTTTATCCAGTTGAACATGAAGTCATGCCTGTGTCTGCCTTTTTTCCTCTGCAGCGATATCATGAACAACAAGGTGTTCTACCAGCATCCAAACCTAATGAGGATACTGGGCATGCATGAGACTGTCATGGAGGTCATGGTCAATGTACTGGGAGGAGACAAATCCCAGGTTCCACAATTTCTACCTCTTTATTTATCTCCACTTCCACCGGGAGTTAAAGAAGCACTCACAGACTTAAATGCACACCCTTGAAATAACTGATGTGGCTCGCTTAGTCGCTGAGTTTGCGTCACAATCGAGTTAAGTGTGTTACAATTTGTATGGAGGTGAGTGAGCACTGGTGAAGACGTGATCCCAGGAGGTGGACTCTCCTCAGGCTGACGCAGTCAAAGTCTGGGAGGGCAGGAAGGGCAGAGTGTGGCTCGCCAGCAGCGAGTGAAGGTGTCAGTTCTTTTAGATTTTAATTGGAGATGAAGACATGCAGGCAAATATTTATACTAACAAGCCTGGATGAAGTCATTAAAACGAGCAATAGAAATAAAGCGATTACATTTCCAAAACCTTGTGGTATTTATAATTGAATTACTGTTAACAGAGACATTTCTAGAAATGTCTTCAGGTTATATGCGCTTGATAACTATTTGACTTTTGCCTGAGACATGCCTGCAGACTGAAATGGTTTCTCCAAGTTCATCTTTTGGTTCATGTTTTCAGATACAACCAGGGTAGATATTTGACCCTACTTAGTCTGCTGTATGTGCCATCCCGCAGGAAATTGCCTTCCCCAAGATGGTGGCCAGCTGTTGTCGCTTCCTGTGCTACTTCTGCCGGATCAGCCGCCAGAACCAGAAAGCCATGTTTGACCACCTGAGTTACCTGCTGGAGAATAGCAGTGTCGGGCTGGGTGGGTACAACCTTCAGTCTCAGGGTTTAACTGCTACTCACACCGGTATCTGCAGTGCCTCTTGCAGATTATTTGGACACACACTCACATGTGATCACTGTGTTCTGGAGTCTATATTCCCCCTCTATATTTCTCTGACTGCTTCCACAACTTGTGAGTGATGAAATTTTCTGCCAGCTGTGGAAGGTGTGAGTTGATGCCCTGCACCTGCCGTTTTAGTTCATTGACTTTCTATCACTGACATATGTAACTCTTGTAAGAAAGCTGTCACTGTTAAACTTGTGACCAACCTTCCCAAGTGAAACAAAACAGCTGTGCGATTGGATCCCATTTCCTCGCACAGTGCAGAAAAATTTGGGGGCTCTGACTAGTCTCGCTTTTAATGTAGCTCACCGTTGCCATGATGCCCTGACAACGCTCAGGTCGGGACTCATTTAGATGCAAAGAGCTGCGCATCATTTACGTCTGTATTTATTTTCAGCTTTCATTTGTGTTTTATTACAGTGGCTTGCATTGGTAAATGTTCAACTCCTGCCATCTGCTGGACATAACAACTTCATAGTTGACTTCACAATTAAACTGTTCACAGCGTAGGCTTATATTTAACATATAACTTGCATATAATACGTCATTCATATTTAACTGCGTGCCACTGTGCTTTCAGGTGCTCTTGAAGAAGACCGCGATTTTAAGAAGGGAAGCTAGGGAAGCACAAGAGGTTTTAGGTTCAATGAGACTAACTCTAAAAACTGCCATCAATCCCATTAATACGGATGATGGACTGCAATTACCTTTTTGCCATCGTAAGATTTCATCTGCTTCAAACTGCTTCTGGGAGTTCATTTTATATTTTCCTCACCTCAACAGTAAGAATGTGCGTGCATGCGTGTGTGTGTGTGCGTGCGTGTGCGCGCGCACCAGTGTGGAAAATGTCAGTAAAGAGAGCGACTCATCTCCCATTCTCTTTGAAGATGACAATGCCACAGTTTCGCTTAGCAGTCTGAAAGAGTACCCTGGATACACACATGCACAAATCCACACACATACACACACTATTATACCACTAATTGAACACGTCAGCACAAATGATTTGATTGAGGTCAGCACAGGAAAATCAAAGCAAAATGAAATCTTAATTTTCACAAATTGAAAGTTTAAAAAAAAGCATCTAATTGAAAGCGTTCGAGCACATTATGCATATGCTACACAGTCCAGTCCCTAAACACCTTGTAGTCATGCTTTAGAAGGAGATTTGGAGGGAAAACACTACCCCCTGCTGTTTGCTGCTGGCGGCTCCCACTACAATTCATCTCAAGCAAAATTCAACTAAACAACTAAACTTTTAGCAAGATGTCAATTCTCTACAGATACACTGGTAGTTAGTGGTTGACCTCAGTGTGTGTTATTTGCATTGTAGCCTCACCAGCTATGAGGGGCTCCACTCCTCTAGATGTGGCTGCTTCCTCTGTGATGGACAACAACGGTCTGGCCCTGGCACTGGAAGAACCTGATCTGGACAAAGTAAGACATGGTCCTCATGTGTTTTTGGATTTCAGTAGCTAGATTGTTTTGTGCTTGATTTTGAGATGAGGTCAGTTAAGAATTGGATGCCCACACATGCTGCACATGCTGCTTGGAATCTCACTGAAATCTACCAGTCAAGAGCTGAACTACAGCATGTGTGCAGTGATGCCCCGTATGTGTTATACTGTATCTGTAGGTCGTCACCTACCTCGCAGGCTGTGGTCTCCAGAGTTGTCCGATGCTGTTGGCTAAAGGGTATCCAGACATCGGCTGGAACCCCATTGAGGGAGAGCGTTACCTCTCCTTCTTGCGGTTTGCTGTCTTTGTCAATGGTATGACTGCTGTTATCATCTCCGCTCTCTCATTTTTCTTCCACTGTGCCTCTCTTTGAACCTGAACAAAACTGTGTTCTAGCAACGATCTTAGCTAAGTTTTAAATACCTTCATGCAGTTGCAGAAGGTTAAGGCTACCTGGATTTTTTTTTTGCCTAAGGCTTAAAGGCCGTGATGTATGTCAGAGTCACTGAATGTGTTTGTTGCATTTTCTTGCCGATATCAATTATGTATCTTCCTGTTGGGATGTATTTACTCCTGTCCAACCCTCATGATTTATTCATTTGGGTTCTAGGTGAGAGTGTGGAGGAGAATTCCAGTGTTGTAGTGAAGCTGCTTATTCGTCGTCCAGAATGCTTCGGACCCGCCCTGAGGGGGGAGGGAGGGAACGGGCTCCTGGCTGCCATGAAGGAAGCCATCAAGATCTCCGAGACGCCTGCTTTGGATCTGCCAGGCTCTGTCCAGGGAGTTAGCTCTGACGCGTAAGCCATTAAGATCAAGCAAAGCTTATCAAATCAATTCTGAGGATTGACCCTTAAATTTCCGCTTATCCCTTTTTTTACTTCATCTTTACTGTGCCTCTCTGCCATGATGCCCTTTAAGAAATGTTCCTCTTAAGTGTTTCATCTTTTCCACTGTTAGGTCCGCCGATGGTGACGATGAGGAGGAGGTGGTTCACATGGGCAATGCCATCATGTCCTTTTACTCTGCACTCATTGACCTTTTGGGACGTTGTGCCCCGGAGATGCACGTATGTTTGCTAGAATTTTTTTATTTTCCGTTATTTTGGTTGAAGTCTGTGATATTTGCTGACAGAACGATGCAAACACCATGACGCAAATATCAATGAACTTGGTGAAGGAGTGGACTGAGGCTCATGAAGGGACCCATTAAACTCCGTGGCTGATCCATTAAACTTAACGAAAGTCTTATTTCCATTGGCACTGGCCCTACTGTCGGCAGGATTATATGAGAAACTGTAAATTCATCCTCAGTGAAACTTGGTGGAAGGGTGGAACATGAACATAAGAATAACCCCTTAAATTGCAGAGCAGACTACACATGGTCCTTAGGAAGCATCACATGGGCCTTGGCATAGGTGTGGGCTCTACAGAGAGATATTATAGTTTTTGCTATTTCAAAATCTCTTTGTTTATTTCAGCTCATCAACAAGGGGAAAGGTGAAGCTCTACGGATTCGTGCCATTTTGCGCTCACTCGTGCCAACTGAAGACCTCGTGGGAATAATTAGCATACCACTCAAAATGCCTGTCACCAACAAAGGTGCGAGTCTGGATGTTCACCCGAACAACACACAGCAACCCGCACAATTCACTGGACACATTTTGTGTATTTGCATAAAACAGGAAGCCCATCTTGCGTGAAAACACAATGGAAAACGAAACCCTGCACATTTATTGCAAGGCGGAAGGTTATTGATTTTATTTCACTGCTCGTGCCTTTTTAATCAGCACAACGCTTTACTGCACACTCCCATAGCTCTGAGTAAGCCCGATCATTTCTGTACCGAGCTGTCTTGCCGTATCGATCGATCTGCATAAGCACGGCAAGAAACGCCACTTATATTTGCTGCTGTGAGCGCCGCTATGCAGGCTCTGTCAGCGCCTCAAACATGAAAACTACACCAGAAGAATCCTCATGCACATGCTGTCCCCTTACGAATGAACACACACAAATACTTCCACTAATCAGAAAAGACTATTGTGTACTAAAGGCTGTTTTACGGGGCTTCACATCTCTGCGGAATTGTAATATATATGCCACAACTCCCTGTCTTTGTCTCAATCTCTCTCAGATGGCTCAGTGACAGAGCCAGACATGTCGGCCAGCTTTTGTCCGGACCACAAGGCCCCCATGGTGCTGTTTCTGGACAGGGTGTATGGAATCGAGGACCAGAGCTTTCTGCTTCACTTGCTTGAAGTTGGCTTCCTTTCTGACCTGCGAGCTGCTAACTCGCTAGATACGGTAGGTGGAGATGGCAACAGTGCAGAGAAGCATAATGAATTACCAACCTCTTTAACATGAACTTCATCAAAGACACCGAATCAATATAATTGGGCAACCTTTTCAAGTGGAACTCCTCATTTAGGTATTAATTCAAGGGTCACTGTAGTTGATTAATTCAATTTTTCCCAACTTCATTTATTTATTTTTAATAAAAAAGTCTTTGGCTTTTAAAGCAGATTAATAAAATGCTGAGCAAAATATCGACGTACTTAGTTCTATGGCTTTGCTCATCTTCTTTTTTTTTTTTTTTGGTTAAAAAGATTTAAACATCTCAACAGAACACAGTCTGTGTTAGCAACTGGCGCATGAACCAGTCGGTTACCTGTGTGGGCCGAGTTGAGTGCAGCGGTTAGTAGCTGTTAATCTCCAGACAGCAGGTATAAGACTTTGGTTAGCCCGGAACAGCTGTGACTATATTCTTCTCTGGCAGTGGCACAGGCTGCCGTCTGCACCAGCGCTAATGTGGCGACAGCACGGATATCACTCGACACATGGCTATTGTCTCTGATACCTGGACAGTGCTGTTCACACTGACAGAAACCTGAGGCTATTTTAATCCAGGCAGCGTGCGTGGATATCTGATATCTGAATGTGGTGGTAATAGCACTGTAGCATGCTCACTTGTTATGTAGGACAAGCTCATCGTGTTACGGGATAACAGAAAATGCAAATGGCCTGGTCAAGCTACTACAGTTTTGAGAGCAGGTCTTTGTAGTATGAGCCACTTTAAACAAACCAATGTTTTATCTTTTGAAAGGGAATTTACGTCTTCTTTGAAAAGGTGCATGTAATCCCTTTTTAAATTATACGTAGCATTTTTGCATGAAGATAAAGCTGATAAAAATCCAACTTAGACCTATGTTATTTATGTTAAGTTGTGTTCCGCAGTTGTTTCCAACAATGTTCAAAGTCAGAAAAAGCAGTTTAAAAAATATTCTTTGATCAGAATGAAACGAAATACTGTGAAGAAACGGAACGTTTGCTTGAATAAAACATGTTCTATCTTTATTTTCTCTCTCTCTCTCACTGCAGGAGGGTCTATGCACGACTGAGACGGCGCTGGCCATGAACCGCTACATCGGCTCAGCCATGCTTCCCCTGCTCACCCGCTGCGCTCCACTCTTTGCCGGCACCGAGCACCACGCCACGCTCATTGATTCCACTCTGCACACCATCTACCGCCTCTCCAAGGGCCGCTCACTCACCAAAGCCCAGAGAGATGCCATAGAGGAATGCCTGCTGTCCGTCTGCAAGTGAGCAGCAAACAAAAACTCTCCGTTGACTGTTGACAATACACCAAACACACACACCCAGCGTTCCTTCTCAGCTCAAAAAAAGATCAAGAATGAATTTTATCACCTTTCTCTCGTAATGCTGCTAAAGCTGAAAACCTAGATTCCCGAAGTCAGTGTAGCAAAATGCTCAGTCAGAAGATGCCATGCTTAAAGGCAGCCCAGGGCGGCTCTCTTATCTCTAACCTTATTCTGCAGGCACCTGCGTCCCTCGATGCTGCAGCAGCTCTTGCGCCGCCTCGTCTTTGATGTGCCCTTGCTCACTGATTACTGCAAGATGCCTCTGAGGGTGGGTGACATTTTCGTTACTTTTCTCACTCCTTTTTGAAACGCCTTTTCAGGCTTTATCTCGCATTTCCTCCCACTGTCCCCGTTGCTCTGCCCGCATGCGTCTGTGTGGCCTCGGCTCGGTCAAGCTTTAACAACCTCACATTATTAGATTGGCAGCTCGTCATCCACCTTTGAAATAATATTACTGGTGTTCGTCTCACTCTCTCTCTCTCTCTCTCTCTCTCTCACACACACACACACACACACACACACTCACATGTACGCAGTTGTGACAC